>PVHT020000230.1:3214924-3231609 GCA_004024745.2 Catagonus wagneri | reverse complement strand
TAACTTGAGTCTTCCTTTTTTTGTCATCTGTTAACTGAGGAAAACAATAACTATCTCACTAAGGCTGTTGCAGTGGCTGAATCAAATAATGCATATACAATATAGCATAGTAACAGCATAGTAAGCATTCAATAAATGTTGGCTATTGAGTATTAATTTATAAGAGTTATAATAGAAGTATATAATAAGAGTTATGAGAGCACAAAGGAGAGTCACCTAAATAATCCAGTTTTCCTTTTTTTTTTTTTTGTTTTTGTTTTTAGGGTCCCACCCATGGCATATGGAGGTTCCCAGACTAGGGGTCGAATCAGAGCTACAGCTGCCGACCTACGCCACAACTACAGCAATGCGAGATCTGAGCTGCATCTGCAAACTACACCACAGCTCACAGCAACACTGGATCATTAACCCACTAAGCAGAACCAGGGATCGAACATGCAACCTCATGGTTCCTAGTCGGATTCATTAACTGCTGCGCCATGATGGGAATTCCTAATAACCCGGTTTTCAAAAGGTTGGAAACCTGAGATGAATCTCAGTTAAGAACTAAGACTTTGCCAGAGAAAAGTGGTTAGGGCTTTCCAGTCAAAGAGAACAGTATATGCTAAACTACAGACAGAAGATGAAAAAAATAATAATAAATAAATACATAAATAAATAAATAATTCACTTAACGGTGTGATACAATCAAAACAGGCAGTGCTCATGAAAGACTATCAGGATATAGGATATAAATATTGATAAAACATCACAAAGGGACTTCTATGACACAGAAGTTTAGACTATGTCATAAATGCAATGGGGAAGCACTAAGGAATATTTAGGACATTAAGATAAATCTGTATATAAGTGATGTACTATTACAGAGGTTGGATTAGGGAAAATGAATCTGAAGTAAAGATCCCTGTTTAGAAATGAATAATTAAGGAAAATATGATAAAGGCATGAAACAATGCAGTGACAATGAAGATGGAGAGAAAGAGACAGATTTCAAAGATATCTGGGAGGTAATAACAACAGGATTTGGTAACTGATTATACATGAGGGCTGAGGAAGAGGGAGGAAATTAGAATGACTCCTATTACCAACGGGTTTTACTAACAAATGTTTATTGACCGACAATTATGTGCCTGGTACTAGCATAAAAAGATTATTAAAATTTGGTCCATGACGTCAAAGAAACCACTTATACTAAGAAAAGCATGGAGATTAGTAACGAATATTGAATATCAGAAACATTATAAAGTAATTATTTACAAAATGCTATGGAAATTGAAAGGATAAACACAGATGGTGGAAATGCATCAAAGAGATGTATCTTCACAGCAGTGGAGCTGGGCACAAAACAGCTTATCAGGTAAAGAGTTAAGAGGATATGCGTAATCAAAGTTAAAGAACATGACAGACAGGGATTCGCAAAAAGATTACTGTGGTTATGCAGAAGGAAATGGGTTGTGAATACCTAGTCATGATCCATTCACATTCACAATCCCAACAAATTTTTACTTAACTACAGTGTATCAGTCTGAATCCTGTCAGGAAACAGATGGCATATTCAAACTGAGTAACTAAGGAGAGTTTAATAAAGAGACTGTTTTACAAAGGTGTGGGCTGGGTTTAAGGAAACCAACAAGGGCTAGCAACAATGGAAAGCAATTTCCAGAATCAAAAGAAAATAGCTATACTTAGAGGGCCACCAGACTGATATGGAGGAAGCCTGGGAACAACTAACCTGACCTCATTCTCCTTTCATCCAATCTGCTAATGTCTCACACTGACAGAACCTAACTGGAGGTCAGAGAACAAGGGAGCCTGCTGGTGCAATCCACAGAGGTCAGTCTCCTAGAGTACACAGCAAAGTGGGTGAAAAAACGTGGAGTAGATCTGGAGGGGTGAATGGAAAAATATGTAGCATGTAGTGATAAAGCACAGCAATGTTCAACTATATCTCCCCTGGTCTTATAAAATTCATTTCTCAGTTCTGTACATTTTCCTAACCTTAAGTTTGGAGATAGAGTTTAACCATTAGCCTTCAACCTGCAAAGCTTCTAACATGAGGCTTCAAATAGTTCTAAAGTGGATCTTTATATCGTGAATTTTCCTGTCTCATCATTAAGTCCATATGCTATATTAGCTTCCTGTACAAGTGTCTCTGTTAAAATACAGTATTATGTAGCTTATTGAACCATCAACAACAAATCCCCAACTGGGGTACAGCCCAGTGGTCACCAAGCAGATGGAAAAGACACTTCCTGATAAATTCTATATTCAAGAATTCTATGGCTGAGTTAACACTTAGGTTGGCTTAGACCAGACAATCATTAAGAGAGATCAGCCTGAACTGAAATTCAGTACCATAGAAGTACTTCTGGATTCGAATAGAGCAGGTATGTTAAACTTCCGAAGTTAAATAAATAACAGGTAATAGATATACCCCCAAAATCACAGTGACTTAACACAGAAGTGAATCTCTTATTCATGTAAACTCTAATAGGACGGAAGATGGCCATCAGCCAGAACCCAATTATATGAACCTACCTAAATATAAGAAGAGCTGGAAAAAGTAGTCCAGGGCTAGACAGTGGCTGCATAGTAACAACTGTATGAAAGAGGAAAATAAATCTTGGATGAACACCTAGCTACATCCACCATAAAAAAAAAATTTTTTTTTTTTTGGCCATGTAGCATGTAGATGTTCCCGTGCCAGGGACTGAACCTGTGCCACAGTAGTGACCCAAGGCACAGCAGTGACAATAACAGATCCTTAAATCCACTAGGCCCCCAGGGAACTCCCCACAAAATTTATTTTTAACAGGAAAAAATGTGTGCTAATAAAAACATTAATTTCGAGTTTCCATTTGGCTCAGCTGGTTAAGTATCTGGCATTGTCACTGCAGTGGCTCAGGTCACTGCCATGGCATGGGTTTGGAACTTCGGCATGTCAAGAGTGCAGGCAATAAAAACAATTAATTATTTCAGTTTTTGGCCAAAAGGAATTATGTGTGATGTGATATGGGATGAAACAGAGTTTTCATGTATGTGTCTGAGAAGGAAACCATTACAATAAGAGACAAGTCATATGCTAACAAAACAAAGTGGGTATGAGCATCATCTCTTTCTGTCAAATGAACAATACCAAAGCATCAAATACCAATAAACACCAAATACCAATAAACATCACATACCAATAAATGTTTATAAAGTATAAAAACTCTATAAAATTCTTAATTCTAAATGTCTTAAAAAAGCATTTAGCTAGCACTATGTACTATGGAAAATATAAATTAGAGCTTTTTTTGATGTGTATATATAATATAGATTTAATACATGTTCATAATATACAAACTATAAAAGTGGTATATTCTTAGCCTAATTTATCTAGTTGCCTACCATTTCTTTGGTAACAATTCTAGAGAGCAAGTAGGTGAAACAATATCACTCCTGGGTGATATTTTTTTCAGCTTTTCCTTTTCTATAACCCTACCTCTAATCCTAGTTCTAGAACTTCCCATCAAAAAATCCAACAAAATTAGGAGTTCCCGTTGTGGTTAACGAACATGACTAGAATCCATGAGGACTCGGGTTTGACTCCTGGCCTCACTCAGTGGGTTAAGGATCCGGCGTTGGCGTGAGCTGTGATTTAGTCTTTGGATGCAGCTTGGATCCCATGTTGCTGTGGTGGTGGCATAGGGAACCTCCATATGACATGAGTGCAGCCCTGAAAAGACAAAAGACCAAAAAAAAAAAAAAAATCCAACAAAATTTATCTCCCTTTCACAATAAAACTCTTTTTGAAATTCTCCAATATTTCAGTAAGCTCATATAAAGAGGAACAGAGTCTTCGTCAACTGCAACATGTTATTTCCATGGCTAATCTCCTCCCTGTATTTTCCTAAAATACACTCATATTCCAAAATTTCCTTAGAAGTGATATAGAAATACATGCAAAAAAGGAAATTTGTCCTAGTTAAATCTAACATATATAATAAAGATTTTGTAATATTTTTAAACACCTAAAGAATGAAACAAAACCAGATGGTGAGAAATTCATTGAGACTAAATTGTCCATGGGAGGAAGGAATGTTCAATAAAAGCAAGACAGACTTGGAGCTTTGGAAAGATTACATGCTATTAATATATGCAGTAGAAAAAAGTTTTATAAGCCAAGATACTTAGTAGAGTCCCTTCCAATTATGAATGGATTTGAGTAGTCCTGACTTTTCTCTTTGCCTTCTCCTTTCTCCCTTTTTGCCCTTGTTTTTACTGCCCTCACTATATCCCAAGTTGTGTCACTGCTAAAGCTCATGTTCATATTATAAACTCTTTAGAATAACTAAAATAATAAAAGAAGCCACTTCCCCACCACTGCCTCAAGAGAACACGGATCCCAAAACTAGACAGATTCAGAGAGTGACAACCAACAGACAGTTGAACAAGCGAGGAATCATGAGAGCTTACTTCACCCTTTACACACGTGTTGTCAAAGCCTGACCATTTCGCTTCTAAATTTTTCAAAATCTGTCCTGCCTCTCTACCTCCACCATGTCTGACTTATATCTTCACCATTATCTGGTAGTAGAGTCTAGCTACTGCGCTCATCTCTAGCATTACATATTCTAATCAACCCATTATACTTCTAAGAATGGGGGGTTTTTTGCAACAAAAGTATGATTATTTTGTGCCACTGCTTAAAATCCCTCCCAGACTCCCTACTGCCTTCAGGATTAAATCCAAATCTAAAGAATAGCACATAAAATCTTTCAAACTCTGACCCTTGCCATCTCTCCAGTCTCCTCTACTGATTCACTTCTATTTAAGCCCTACGCTCCCAGACCACCTGAACCACTTCAGCTGAGTGTCTTGACCATTCACTTCCTCTCTTTGACAAATGAAAGCTTTGGGGGGAGAGAGACATGGGAGTTTTAGTACTGTTATTTGGAATATCTTCCTCTGCCCAGCTCGTATCTACTCATTCTTTGTGACTCAGCCTATAGGTCAACTCCCTAAGAGTGGATCACATGCTCCTCTTGTATGACTATGTCCATTATATACTGTGCCCAGGTGGTCTCCTAGTACACAACATGCAATATTTTATTCTGGTTTATCATGGTTCTTACAGTGAGTTCCTTGAGGGTTAGCTGATAATGGAGAAAAGTGTTTTAACACACAGAGATACCTGTATTTCCTTGATGACTAGAGAATATAAAAGTACCTCTAGCCTCTAATATCTAATATGTAGGAGTGAAATTTCTAGAGACTTTTAAAGGATAAACTTTAAGACATCTTCAAACAATAACCAAAGAGACAACAAACTACTCACTAGATTAGTCCAACATTTTTTTACTATGGTTATAATATAGTAAAAACATCTTTACCATGTTTTTTTCATAATACTTTACATTTTTATGTGTTCATAAAATTACGGCTGGCCTTAGATTGTCTGTTCCTAGAGAAAATGAGTTATTTCTGACCAACATATTTTGTACATTCCTTACCATTCAGTTCTGCTAAACACTTCCGAAATTTGCAAATGCTTTAAAAGTAAACAACTGTTTTGTTTTGTCTTTTTTTTTCTTTTTTTTTGTCTTTTTAAGGCCACACCCACAGCATATGGAGGTTCCCAGGCTAGGGGTCTAATCAGAGCTGTAGCCGCTGGCCTATACCACAGCCACAGCAACACCAGAGCCCAGCCGCGTCTGCGACCTACACCACAGCTCACAGCAACGCCAGATCCTTAACCCACTGAGCGAGGCCAGGGATCAAACCCGAAACCTAGTGATTCCTAGTCAGATTCGTTTCCACTGCGCCACGACGGGAACTCCATAAAACTAAATAATAGCTTTAAATTGATGATTAATTTTAAAAAGTAAATAATTTTTAAAGTAAAAAATAAAATTTTGGCCATGCCCACAGCATGCGGAAGTTCCCTGACCAGGGATCAAACTGGAGCCACAGCATTGACAACACGGGATCCTTAACCACTAGGCCACCAGGAAATTCTACAAAATATTTCTTAATTTGCAATATTCCTTAAGTGAAAAAATGATATATCACAATATTCTTCTGGTTTCTAATCAAAACAAATATGCTCTTAGTCCAAAAGAAAGATGAGTTGCAATCATACAAAAACAGTTTCCAGTAAAACAAGTAAATTGGGTATATGTTTAAAAATTACACTTAATTTCAGAAACGAGGGCACTGCTACCTGGCCAACTGTTTTTCTTTTAGATCACTGAATTTTACCTTGAAAATGAGTACTATTTAAATATACATTTAATTTCTAAATAAGTATTTAATTCCCAATATGTCATTCACCCCATTAATATTGCTGAGTACAACAGTGTATAAGGCATTGTATTAGAGTAGAAGCTAGTGCTGAAATGATAAATAAGACATGATGTCTGCTCTCTGGGAGTATATAATCTAGCAGAATAGTCAGACTATAAACAAAGAACTTGTAAACTTTGATAAACGTAACTGGGGAAATACTAAAAAAATGAAAAAGAATAAATAAAGGAGGAGTTCCTGTCATGGCTCTGAGGAAACAAATCTGACTAGTATCTAGGCAGGTTCAATCCCTGGCCTTGCTCGATGGGTTGAGGATCTGGCATTGCCATGAGCTGTGGTGTAGGTCACAGACGTGGCTCAGATCCCACGTTGCTGTGGCTCTGGTATAGGCTGGCAGCTGCAGCTCTGATTCGACTCCTAGCCCGGGAACTTCCATATGCCGCAGGTGCAGCTCTAAAAAGACCAAAAAGGGGGGGGGATAAATAAAGGAGAGAACCTACTTAAGAAAGCATGTCAGGAAAGAGCTCTCTAAGGAAACAAATTTGAAGCTAAGGCCAGAGGATGAGAAAGAGGCAGGCATACAAAAATTGTATGTATTTGAGGGGCAAAGGAAAGGAGCATTCAAAGCTCAGTAACTATGCTTCAGAATTAGATTAATCTAAGATTCTCTGAGTTCTTATTATATAATATGAATAAGAAAGTAAATTCATTATTTTGATCTATTTAGAGAGTGAAAAACTGACCGAGGCAAATCTAAGATCAAGCACAAAGTAATATCCACAAATCAGTTCCCTCATATTCACCTGGGAACAATCAAAATCTTACCAATAACCAATAACATAGTGTCAGTATTTTTTTTACTGCTACACCTTAGTTATTAGACTCCCTAATGACGGTTCTTACTGAGGAAACAGATTCCAATTTGTCACCTTTCCTCTCCTCATCCCTGGCCTTCCAGACAAGTAATGAAATCACTTAAAAGTCCTCGAGGCATATTTTGACTTCCCAGTAGACAAGAGAAACTCTCAAAAAAAGGAGAGGGAGAAAATTTCACCCAGGAATGCTATAACATTAAAATTTAGAGACATCTGTCTATGATCAGTTAATAACAACTATTCACTACACACCTACTTGGGCCAGGAAACTTAACAATCCTTCAAGGTAGGTAGAATACAGATGAGGAAACATGGACTCAAAGTTTAATAACATAAGACCCTATAGTTATTAATTAGTAAAGTAAGCTTCAAGTCAAAATTCATCTGGTCCATCACACTTGCCTCTACTACCTCTCTCTTTATCACACTATTTAATCAATTTTTTATTGATATATACTGTCAACAAGATATTACTTAAGTGTCCTAGTTACTTAAAAATATAGAATATAAAGAATTTATTGGTTATTTTCTCATAAAATGCCAATCATTTTTTTAAAATGCATTTTGAATCCTTAAAATCTACAGATTTTCAAGTTTGGGCAATAACCATGGTTACTCACATGTAAAATAATAATATATTTTTTTTTGGTCTTCTTAGGGCTGCACCTGTGGCATATGGAGGTTCCCAGGCTAAGGGTCGAATTGGAGCTGTAGCTGCCAGCCTACACCACAGCCACAGCAACGTGGGATCTGAGATGTGTCTGCGACCTACACCACAGCTAACGGCAACACTGGATCCTTAACCCACTGAGCGGGGCCAGGGATCAAACCAGCATCCTCATGGATGCTAGTCAGATTCTCTTCTGCTGAGCTACAATAGGAACTCCTAAAATAATGATTTTTATTTCAAAGTCTTCATGATTAAATTGCATCATTTATCTGACATGCCATGCTCTCAAAATTTCTTATAACTATAAGAAAAAAAATGCAGTATTTTAAATACTAGAATGAGGAAGTTCATTCTAAGCATATCACAAACTTGAAAGCCATAAAACAAAAAGCAATACATTTAAATACATTTTTTGAATCCTGACTAGTTAAAAAAAAAAGGCATAAACAAAGGGATAAAGCAAATAACAATGAGCCTCTACAAATCACTAAAAATGACCAACAGAAAAAGAAATACACCTAGCCTGGGAACCTCCATATG
The DNA here is from genome assembly GCA_004024745.2 of Catagonus wagneri. Lineage (NCBI taxonomy): Eukaryota > Metazoa > Chordata > Mammalia > Artiodactyla > Tayassuidae > Catagonus > Catagonus wagneri. The sequence continues at coordinate 3,223,236 of PVHT020000230.1, read as the reverse complement.
CTGTGAGTGCAGCCCTAGAAAAGGCAAAAAGACAAAAAAGAAAAAGAAATACAAAAGGCTCTCAACCTCACTCATACACTCAAAATAAGAAAATTGCAATTAAATGGAGAATGGCATATTTTTCCCCAAAATACTGGCAAGACTACCACATACTGAGTTAGCAAGATGTGTGAAAATCTCCCTAGTACATATCACTTATGCATATTTCCCCTATGAAAATTAATGTGGTAATATTTATTAAAATTTAAATTTTACATATTATAAAAATATGAAGGTTCTATTTTACGACCTTTTAACCAAACAACTCCATTTCTAAGAATTTATATCAGAGATATACTCACACATGTGGTAAATTATATATGTACAAATATATTTATCCCAGCATTATTTCAAATGGCAAAACAATTAGAATCAACTAAAATATCTAAAAATATGGTACTAAAGAAATCACAGAACATTCAAAAAATGAGATATTATGCAGCCATTAAAATGATTTAGGGAAGAGTTTCCTTGTGGCTCAGTGGAAATGAATCTGACTAGCATCCATGAGGACGTAGTTTTGATCCATGGCCTCACTCAGTGGGTTAAGGATCTGGCGCTGCCATGAGCTGTGGTGTAGGTCACAGACATGGCTTGGATCCCGTGTTGCTGTGGCTGTGGTTTAGGCTGGCAGATACAGCTCCAATTTGACCCGTAGCCTGGGAACCTCCATATGCTACAGGTGCGGCCCTAAAAAGACAAAAAATAAAATAAAACTAAAAAATGAATTAGGCAGATACATATTAACAGGCATTGAACTGATTTCCTAAAAAGTAAACTGGAAGACACACTGTGTTTTTAATGTTTACACATATACATCCACACTTGTGTGTGCACACATACATATCTATACACACACAATATCTGATATACACACATATCTATTCTTATGCATAGAGTATTTCTAGAAGAGTACACAGTAAGCTGGCAACAGCAGTTACTTCTGGCTAGGGGAAATAGACAGCTAAGAAATTTTGTACCATCCCTATGTATTATCTATTAATTAAAGAAGTTTATAAATTGACTCTGGAAAGTACTTTTTAAAACTGAATTATTAAAAAACATTAGAGCTGCTTACCTATGTTAAATTAAATTATTACCTTATCGATCATGAAAATTTTTACTTATCATCTTCTTTCATTGGAGGAGCAAACTCCAAAGAGGGTACATTTTTATTCTTGCCCTTAAGAAGTTTACAGTCTCAAAAGACAAGGCTTAAAAGCAATCAGTAAAAGGACGTTATAGACTTTAACTGATAGGCTGAGTTATCCAAACTAAAACTGTTAAAGGAATTCACACAAGTATTAAAAAATTACTCATCTACTGAAGGATCTACTGAGATATAAAAATGCTTCAAATATCCTAATATCTTACTCACACATAAAATGGTATTACTTGATAGTGACTAAAGACTTCCAGAGTAAGCTGGGCTTTGAAGAACTTGCTAATGATTAAATATAGTTAGTTTTTAATTTCTCAGGCTCCTAAGAGAGAATACTGTAGTCGACGCAATCAGTTTTGATCACTCACCTCTCTCACTAAAAATATCTCACTAAAAAGTTTTCATTATTTTCTTCCTGCACTCCAATACTCCATCTTATAATGCCCTTGGGTATGAACATTCCGCTTTGTATGAATACTTAATATGAATGTTGAAACTCACAGATCATGCAAAAATATTTTCATCCAATAGCTTCCATTTTTTACATGGTAAACTATTTTTAAACATAGTTGTTCAAAGGTGGCAGACAAGAATTTGAATTTCTCTCTGCCCATGACCACCTCTCAGAATAAATGTTAACATGCAATTAAATGGCCATTACTAAAGAAAGACACGTTTGGCATTGTTAGTATAATAGTAAAGTTAAGAGTATGCTCAAAAAGTTTTTAAAAATAATGGTTTATTTTTCCATTAGTTGAAATAAGCCACTTAAATCTCTTAACCACTTTTCATTTTCCAAGCCTACTAATAAATCACTTTCTCAAACGAGTACTCAAAACCAGAAATTAGCTCTGAAGAAACAATTCTTATTTCAGTTAATATGTTAGGAACACATTTGCTCTTTTTAGTCCTTCAACGTTTTTTGAGAACTAGTAATTTTCTTGTACATGTAAAGATATTTTATAGGTTTGTTGTAGTATTTAAAGTAGTATTTTGCATTGAAATATGGAAATATTTATGCATAGACAGAGAATTGCGTCTTTGTTAAGTGCTAAAGAATACGGAATTCAACAACCTGTTTTTAAAATTTACATGATTAGTGGTCGGTGCATTAGTTACGTCCTAGAGGAACTCTACACTCAACTGTGTGCTTTTGTGGAGAATATAGGAAAAGCATATTTGATAACACGCAAAAGAACCCCGTGGCACCTTTGGCATTTAAAGCGAACAAGTCAATGAATAATGCATTTCAAACAAAAATTAAAGAGTTGAGTTGGAAAAGCATTGAAAAGGTTACACAACTTCTGTACAATCTCTTTCACACAGTGACAGAGAAATCAAATAACCACAAAACGTTTAAAAGCAAACCGACAGAAACAAATCTCTGCTAGACTGACAAGAAAAGGAGTCTCAGCTACAGATATCTGTCTGGACAGTTCCCTGGTGCTGAAGTTACACACACGCTAAACTGATGTCTGGGAGCTGCTTTCACTCTCCCACCCTAGGCAAAATCCCGGCTGCCCAGACTACGAGCACAAATAGTAGAACTTCACAAGGTAGGAAGCGTCCCAAACCGCAGTAATGGGAGGGTCTGGAGTCTCTTCAGGATTAAACAGATTTACTAGTTGCAAACAGGAAGAGCAGCAGAGTGCGGGGTGTTAGAACCCGCCGAGGGGGAGGGGCTGGAAGATGGCGGCCGCAGCACACCCACCGGAGACGCGACAGAACTTAGGCCCGTAGCCGTACCGCCGCCCTCCTGCCCGAGGCGACCATGGGCAGCTCTGCTCTGCTCTGCGGTGAGGGCAAAGCCGCCCTGGGAGGACCGGGACGAGGGGGCCCCAGCGGCGCCCTAGTCCCCGGCAGGCGCGCCTTCGCCTGGATCCCAGCCGGGGAGCACCTGTGCACCGCCATATTGGATTCCTTGCCCGAGTCACTGCCTCCGCGCGGGGGCGGCGAGAATGGAGAAGGGACGCACTGAGCCTGGGTTCAGCCCCAGCCCCGCCGGGACCCTGGAGCCGAAATGGCCCTCGGGGAAAGCCGGAAGAACGCCGGGGAAAATTACAACGCCCAAGGGCTCGCCACCCTCACTTCGGCCAGTCTCGGCGCCCTCCCTCCGGCACACACCCCCGCGCTCCGACACCCTGAAAGCAGCCCCGGCGGCCGGCGCCGGCCGCAGCCCTCGTGGCCCAGGCGCAGCCAGCGGGAGGGAGGGCGGCGATCCGGGGCGCGCAGGCGGCCGCAGGACAGCGGCCGAGGGGGCGGAGGACAGGGAGGGAGGCGGGAAGATGGAGCCAGGTTCTTACTTGAGCACCGACTGCTCCTTCTCCTCTTCTTTCTTCTGCCGATCCATGACGGCCAGGATGATTTTCCTCTCCTCCTCCGTGAGGTGGCTGAGGTCCGGCATCTCAGGCTGCAGAGGCGGCTGAGAGGCCGCCGGGGTGGGAGCCGGGCGGCCCCGCGGCCCGACAGGAGCCGACATGTTTGGTGGAGCCCAACCACCCTAGGGAAGCAGGGAGGCAACTCCACTGGCGACGGCGGCACCCGCGCGGGCGGCTGGGGCAGCCTCCGGCGCCGAGACAAATACATACAAATCAATGGCCTTCAATCCGAGGCGACAGCCCCCCTCCCCCAAGATAGAAAGAGCGGGGGGAGGGGAGGGCGAGCGTCGGGGGAGGGAGGGCTGAGGAGTGCGCTCCGAGAAATGTTTCTTCTTCCCGGGGGCGTAGGGCTGGCAAGTGAGCGGTTTGGAGGAGAGAAGAGCGGGAGGCCGGGCCGGGACGCCAAGTGCGCGGAGCGGCGGGGGAGGGTGGTGGAGTAAGGTGGCTGGGACCGCTAAGGGTGGGGTGACTGGGGGGAGCGAGCGGGAGGGCGGCGCGCGGGCCGGGGCCGGAGTGTGTCCGGCGGCGGCGGGGCAGGGGTGCGCGCGCCGCCTGAGAGGAGAAAGGGGTGGCAGCGACCCGGCCCCCCGGGGGAGTCCCGGGAACTCGCTCGGAGCGCCCGGAGGCAGCGTCCTGCGAGCAGGAGGGGTGCCGAGGAGGGACCGAGATGGGAGTGAGGAAGCAAGAGCTAATTTCTGAGAAGCCGCTCAGCCGTCCCGCCGGCTGACGCGTCACAGGGCTCCCTGCGCGGCGGAGGAAGACCCCCTCCAGAAACAACGGGGAGAGGGCTGTGGGCAGGGGACGGCCGCCGGAGACCCTCCAAGCTAGAGCGGGGAAGCGAAAGCAGAGAGGGAATGACAAGGGCGAGAGGCGGAGAGTCCCAAGGCCAGGGCCCAGCGGCTGCCAACGCCCGAATCCTAGCGAGCGCCGACGCGCAGCAGGTTCGGACGCCAGCCCGCCTTCCTCACGCGCCCGGCGGGGGGTCCCTCCGCCGGCTCCCAGTGGGTCCGTGGAGCGCGCGCCGAGGGCCAGCTTCTTACGCTGCTGCTGCCGCCGCCGCCGCTGCTCGGTGCCGCCGCCCGCGCCTCCTCCGCCCCTCCGCCTCCCCAGCTCCTCCCGCGGGGGCCGCGTCACCTCCCGGCCTCTGAGGCCCGGGTACGGCGGACGCCCCGCGGGTGGCGGCCACCCCTCCCGAGTGATCTTTGACGGGGAGGCGGGGGGGAGGGGGGAAGGGAGACTGTGAGCGAAGCGGAGGCAGGGACGGAGAGTTTCAAGGGCGGGGGTGTGGAGAATGAGCGCGTGAGCCCGTGCGGTGGAGCTGGGAGTGGGGAAAGAGTCTGAGCTTAGGTGGATGGGGCGCCCTGTGGGTCAGGTGGGAGGTAAAAGACTAGGAGCCTGGGGACTGGCAGCTGGGCGTGTCGCGTTCAAAGATCGGGTGTGACCGGGGAGTGAGGGCTCCCAGGGTTTTGTAAAGCCGGGAGCATTGGAGGCTGGGGGGTGCGCACGGGGCTGCAGGCGAAAGTGTGTGAGCGTGTACGGGGGCTACCGAGCTGTCTTGGGCGGGGTTCTGGAAGGAAGGAGAGTGTAAACTCGAGCGGGCAGCGCAGGTGCTGTGGAACACCTGGGACCCGGCGCCGGGTGGGATTAGGAAATTCTGGGAATTTGCTAGTGGCAAAGAATGCTCGGTGGGGTGCAGAGCCGAGGGCGGAAGAGAGCTTTGAGAAGTGAGGAGATGAGCTCGGGGGAGTTAGTCCGGAAGAGCTGAGAGGATGAGGAGACAAGAAGTCGTGAGTGTGACGGCGAAAGGACTAAGAATCAACGGATGAGTGAGGATAAATCGGTGCTTGGTCCAAGGGCTTCGGTCCGTTTGGTCCTTTTTGGCTGGCCTAGGTTACAGAATGTCAGGTTAGTGTCAGAGTCTGGTTTTTAAAGAGCCTAGAGACGGAATGGGTAAGATGAAAGTGCCTGAGAGTGGACTGAAAAACAGCTCCTGTAGAATGACAGTGGCTGCCTTGCGTTATTGGTGGAACCGAGCCCCGCCTGACAACCTTCTGGGTGGAGCGGGACAGTGAGCTGGCTGGGAGGGGCCGAGTTGAGGCCTGGGGGCTGGTCTCCAGGGATCACCCCCTCTTTCTGCCTGCTCTCTGCATGCTCAGTGAAAGGCAGAGTTGGTGGGGGGTAGGGGAGTACACGTATATGTACACAGCCCTACCCTGTCTCCCACACTCGCTCTGTTTAGTACCAGCCAGATTATGGTCTGATGAGTAGTTTAAGGCCTTTGGGGTTTGTATTATATTTATCTTCTTGGTCTATAGTAAACTCTCTCCCTCCTCCCCCGTTCCCCAGGTACCATCTGACTAGCTCCCAATTTAAGAGAGCTGAGGATAAAGTCTCCTGTGATTTCTAAGCATAAATTTCTTACGTTTCTTTTCTCCCATGCCTTGTAATTGGGAGGGAAACGTTTACTTAACTGCTTTTATTTATTTATATATTTATATTACCTGCTTTAAATCACACTGTCCAAATAATTCATTTTCATCAATTTGGAGTTAGTCTGATGGCTCATATGAATCCCAATTTATGTACTTTTGTTATAGAGTTAGAAAATTTTTATAAATCTCTAATCCAGCCTCCATCACGCTATGGGAAATAGAGGACTGAGATCAAGCAGCTAGGAAATGGCAGCACTGCAGCTAGAACCTGCAACAGATATTTTTACTCCAATTCGAAACCCTGGCTGCACATCAAAAGTACCTGGGTCACTTTTTTAAAATACCACCTGTGTCTAATCCTAGATCAAATGAATCAGTCTCTGGGGTTAAGAGCCTGGTCATGGGTATATTTTGAAAATTACTCAAGTGACTAATACATAGCAAAGGTTGGGAACTACACTATATGCATTAAAAAAAAAAAAAAGGCATAATGGAGGAGAAACTGGGAAGTGGAAAACCAAAAAGAAAAAAACACTTCTAGAGAGTCTAAGTTGTTTTCTTTTCCTTTTTTTAACCTAAGATTGAAATATTAACTTTTAAGTAACATCAGCACTTTTCTTTCCAATCATATCATATATCTATGACTTTAGCCTAGGAAACCCTAACTCACTAAAATACTCTAAAAGCTCCTTTAAAAGAGAGGAGAACAGAACTAAAGACAAAAAGGATGGGTGGAACACTCTACCTTATTCAGCTATTTCTGAACCAGATATGAAGAAGTAACACCACCTCCACTCCCCAGCCAGCTATCAACCCAAGCAGAAACAGACTACCCTGAGGCTAAAATAGCATATTTTGAGTACATAAAAATGTGGACAAAACAGGTTGTCCAAATTGGACAATTTTGGCTTCCTTCGCAATAGAGTCACACTCTGGGCCATGCACTGTTTTCTCCTAATAACATAGCATGCTGGGCACTTGCGGCTGTGTCTCCCAGCACCCTACCACCTCTCACAAGCATGGAGACATCACCAGCATATAAAATTCACTGTGCAGGAGCTCTGGTATCATTGGGACACCTGAATTCTAACAGGACTGAATAAAGCAGAGCATGTTTCCTTTTTACATTTCTTTATTACAACCCAGATGTGTTTTTCCTATTAAAGGGAATCCTCAGCAGTGGGAGTATGTTAAAACCATCTTCTACCCTGATTTATACACCTTTTTTCAATAAAAATTTGTCACAGTATTTATAGAACATATAGATAGAACATATACGCCACAGAATTTGAAATGGGCTATTTTTCAAAGAAGTAGGCCCAATTTAAAGTAAGATTGCGGAGTTCCCTTCGTGGCTCAGTGGTTAACGAATCCAACTAAGAACCATGAGGTTGCGGGTTCGATCCCTGGCCTTGCTCAGCGGGTTAAGGATCCGGCGTTGCCGTGAGCTGTGGTGTAGGTTGCAGACGCGGCTCAGATCCCACGTTGCTGTGGCTGTGGTGAAGGCCGGCAGCTACAGCTCCTGTTAGACCCCTAGCCTGGGAACCTCCATATGCCGCGGGTGCGGCTCTACATAAAGGCAAAAAGACAAAAAAAATTTAAAAAAATAAAAGAAAAATAAAGTAAGATTGCTATGCTGAGAACTAAAGCAAAATAACTTCCAAAGATCTCTATCTTTGGACCTTACTACAATAAAACAGAGAAGTGTTTTGCTTGTTCTGTTTTAGCGTTTCACATAAAATGTTTGGCACATCTCACTACATCCTGTATGGCATCATGTTTTACTTGAGCATGTCCTTCAAATATATGAACCACAACAAAGTTAAGCTGAAAATGCATTGTTCTTATTTAGCTTTAGAAGTAACTAGCCATCTTCATCACTGAATTCTCAAGGCCTTCTTGACAGACCACAAACTCCTTAAATTCCAAAATCCAAGTCCTTTCTTTGTTCCTATTGGAACGTAAGTTTGTGAAGCCTGTAAGTCTATGGACTTTCATTTTTACATGTAAATTACTAATTTCCTGTACTCTGCTAAAGAAGCTATAGGAGGCATAGGAGTTCCCGTAGTGGCTCAGTGGATAACGAATCCAACTAAGAACCATGAGGTTGCGGGTTCAATCCCTGGCCTTGCTCAGTGGGTTAAGGATCCAGGGCTGTGGACTGTGGTGTAGGTTGCAGATGCGGCTCGGATCCCACGTTGCTGTGGCTGTGGCGAAGGCCTGCAGCTGCAGCTCCTGTCAGGCCCCTAGCCTTGGAACCTCCATATGCCGCAGGTGCAGCCTTAGATAAGGCAAAAGGAC
>PVHT020000230.1:3138374-3214824 GCA_004024745.2 Catagonus wagneri | reverse complement strand
GAGGCTATAGGAGGCATAGCTAAACTAAAATCATAAAATAATCGTATCACTAGAATTTACTGAGAACTCAGTACTCTGCTAAAATAAGCTGGCTGCCTCACAACGCTTGGAATCATTACAGCTCTCCTGTTGCTACAAACGTAACATGGACGGCTGGCATTTCTACAGTTTCTCCCAACAGACCTCCCTGCTTCTCTCCTTGTGGCTCTGCGGTCTTTTCTCACCACGGCATAAAGAGAAAGCCTCCTAAAACATTAGTCAGATCATATCACTCCACTGGTCAAAATCTGCAGTGGCTCCCCACTTACCTCCATCGGAGCTAAACCCCTTAAACAGCCTGCAAGTCCCATTTAACCTCTCTGACCTCACCTACTACTCTACTTTCTCATAGGCTTTCCTCTAGTTGTTCTTTCTGCCCAAAACACTTGACCAAGATAGTCACTTGGCCGACTCCTCTTCTTCAAATTTCTGCCTAGTTAACCATCCTATTTAATACTCCAGCCTGCCCCACCTGCTCGCCGGACACTCCAATCTCCTTTACCTTAGCATACTTGGTCTTTTTTCTATAGCACTTCTTGCCACTTTCCAACTCCACTTTCACCCCAGACCGAGTAAGATCCCAACTCACTACGTTTATCATTAATCTTTAACTTCCCCCAAAGGAACGGAAGCACAAGGACAGAGTAGGATTTTTACTAATATATCCCAAGCACCTAGGACAGTACATAGTAGGTATTCCAACAAATACTTGTTGAATGAATTTCTAGGGAATTTGTCACCATTGGTTTAAGCTGGATGGGAGAAAAGGAAAAAGCAGCCTCAAAAGAGGGTAACAGGTGCAAAGAAGTAAGATCTAAACTCCTTCTTGTCTAGGTAAATATGGATTCCTTTAGGATTCATCCCCTGCCTATCTCTGCAGCCTTATTCTCCAACACATCCTACCAAGACACAGCCCTCTTCAGCTGTGACAAATGACTTGCACTTTACCGAATATGTAAGGTTTCTGTTCTATGACTTTCTATTCCCTCAGCTTGGATCACCCTTTCTGCTCCCTCTTCCATAACCTTCCTCTCCTGTCAGTTAAGTCAGTTAATTTCATTCTCTTCTGCACCAGGTGCTCATCCCTCCCTTTTTCCTCCTTCCACCTGTGTGCTCCAGGCTCTCTTAGCACCCTACATACCCTGCTCACAGATAACGCTTGTCATGCAGTGTTGGAGCCATTTATTTCCCAGTCTGTTTCCTCAACTAGACCATGAATTCTTTAAGGGCAAGGAATATGCCTTTCACTCCAGCTTCCCCAGGGCCTATCAGACTGTCTCACAGATTACCAAGACTCGGTAAGTATATGCCCTGCTCAGTTACATGAGCAGTCACAAAATAATGAGAAAAATCACTGTTACTGGAGTATGAAAAGAGGGAGGCAGGGGGTTGTAGCAAGAGATAAAGTTGGGAAAACAGACCATGGCAAGATATGCTCTGCTGAAGAATTTGAACTTGTCCTGTAGTCATTAGGCAGGAAGCAGAGGTTCCTCTAGCCAGAAAACTGACATGATCAGCTTTGATTTTCAGAATATCCTGCCTTCAGTTCCCCATCCATATCCAAAACACCTGATAATAGAATTACTGAAAGGTCACAGATGTGCAGTGGTGTAAACTTGTAGACACAAATAGCAGAATTTTTTTTCTTCCTGTCTTCCAAATTTATTTTTCTGGCTATTTTGCTCAGTAGATTATAACAGCATGATAATGAGGCCAAGGTCATGGTTTAAATCCCTGGGTGAGTCAGTCATTGCAGTGGCCACAGCTGACTGTTAATCTTTGCCAGTTGTCAGATGACAACATGTTATTTCTCGACCAGAAACTGGGTGGAAGGATATGACTGGTTCATCACAAGTTAATCAGTGTTATTGGAAAAGTAACTCAAAATGCTTAGCTATGACTATAAGATCACAATGTCATTTTAAATCAAAATAAGAGTATTGTATTAGTGATAACAAAAGAGCACAGCATCAGAGAAAGAATACACTGTTTGTTCCTAGAAAAGAAGCAAGATATTAGTACAGTTTAATTACTGGGATTTGAAACCAAGAAGTAATGAAAAATTTAGTGGATGTTAGTGTAGGTAAGCTTTATTAATTACTTTTTGTGTATCTAGCAATACAGGAGGTTATTTCTTAATTATTATGTCATAAAACCCATAGAGCCGTTTCAATTAAAAAGATCTGAGAGGAGTTCCCATCGTGGCTCAGTGGTTAATGAATCCGACTAGGAACCATGAGGTTGTGGGTTGAAACCCTAGCCTCACTCAGTGGGTTAAGGATCTGGTGTTGCTGTGACCTGTGGTGTAGGTTGCAGACGCAGCTCAGATCCCACATTGCTGTGGCTGTGGTGTAGGCTGGCGGCTACAGCTCCAATTCGACCCCTAGCCTGGGAACCTCCATATGCCGCCCCAAGTGCAGCCCTAGGGAAAAAAATAAAATAAAAAATAAAAAGATCTGAGAAAATCATATCCTAATCATCTTTCATTTATAGCATTATAAAGTTATTTCTATTTTTATTCGCTCCTGGCAATCAATGAGCACATCTTTAAAGTGTAATAGGACAATATTGGAGGCTGGGACATATAGGCACAAATGATGTAAATATTTTCTTAATTACATCTTCATCTTAATTACAACTCTGACCACTTTCAGAAGTAAAAAAACAAGTGAATTTTATGAGATCAGAAATAAAAACCCTTATGAACAAATGGATCTGGATATTCAATATCAATTAAATAGCAACAGCTGCTAACATCATAAAAGATAATCAACCACGCATCATTATGTGCTTTCTGATGGAAAATCTATACAATCTGTGAACTTGTCTTGCCAAAAAAAAAAAAAAAAAGGAACAAACCTGAATTTACAAATCTTCTAGAACCACCTAGCAATTTACAGGATTACTCAGGACAGAGGAACATAGTAAACTGCACCATGGTCCCCTACTAACTGGTGACCTGGAGCAAGGTAGTGAGCCTCCTAGAGCCTCAGTCTTCTCACCATGACTTGGTGAGAAGTACCTCCTCATAGTGTGGTTGTGAGGACTGAACAAGTGGGCTTACAAAACCATGCGGAGTACCAGGTATATAATAAAAGTGAGTGAATCCCTTCTCAGAGCTATTCCTCTCTCAAGTTCTATCTTAAGTCTCACTTTCCATGACCACTTTGTAACATCTATACTTATTTAAAATTTTTCTGTCTCTCTCATCTCCCCAAATTCAATGTAAATTCAATGCCAAGTTTTACTATCATCATTGTAAAAAAATATTAATAACTTTTAAAAGCATCTGTGTGTCAGAGAGCATACTCACCACTTCACTTACCTAATCCAAATAATGACCCACTGCAATATTAACCCCATTTTAGAAACCTAAAAACTGAGGCTTACTTCAGACAACTAGTGAGTGGTAGAACCAAAATTCGCAATTAAGTCTGTGTGAACTCTAGTTTCTGCTCTCTTAAACACAGTGCTTCTATCCCACTCAGGTACGTTATAGGAACTCCAATAATAATCTTTGCAAATTGCAAGTGGGCGTTTTCAATGTGGTGCAGCAGATTAAGGATCCAGCATTGTCTCTGTGGTGGTATGGGTTTGATCCCTGGTCCAGATCAGTGATTTAAGAATCTGGCATTCCCACAGCTGTGGCATAGGTTGCAGCTGGGTTTGGGATTCAGTCCCTGGCCCTGGAACTTCCAAATACCTCAGGTGTGATCAAAGGGGTTGGCGGGGGGGGGAAGGCAAGTAAATGTGATATATGAGGTACCAGACAAAAGGTAAAAATGTGTATGTTAATAATAGAACTTACTTGAAAAAGACTTGTATTAAAATCAAACTTTATTCCATGATTAAACTGCACCATGGGATTGCGATCTGTAGAATACTCTACAGAACATTCTACAGGGCAAAACCCAGTTTTTTCAGTAAATATATTACAAGGAAAAAAACTGAAAAGAGATGGAGGAAAGAGCTATACTTTAAATAAAATTTAAAAGACATCAATTTGTGAACCCCATTTGGACTTTGATTTAAGGTTTGTTTGTTCTGGCCCCGCCCATGGCATAGGGAACAGGCATCAAACTCGAGCCACAGCAGCAACCCAAGCCACAGCGGTGACAACACTAGATCCTTAACCCGCTGCACCATAGAATTCCTGGATTATCAAAAAAACAAAAGAGTGGAAAAACTTTCATAAGAGAACTGGAAATGTGGAAAGTAACCAGGTACTTAATGATAATAGGGAATTATTGTCCCTTTTTTAGGTTAATAATGATATTATGATAATGTTTTTTAAAAAGTAAAGAATCTTAGTAATACATACTATAATATCTATAGGTGGTATTATGTGATATCTGAGACTTGCTTCAACATAATATGAGGGTTTGAAAGGGGGAAAATTGGCCATGGAAGAAAGTAAAAAATTCTTCATAATAAAAGTTTTTCACAGCCATACCTGTGGCATATACAAGTTACCAGTCCAGGGGTTGAACTGGAGCTGCAGCTGCCAGCCTACACCACAACCACAGCAACACCAGAAACTAGCTGCATCTTTGACCTTCGCTAGAGCTTGCAGCAATGCTGGATCCCTAACCCACTGAGCTAGCCCAAGGATCGAACCCATATCCTAAGACTATGTTGGGTTCTTAACCCACTGAGCCTCAATGGGAACTCCATAATAAAATTTTTAGAAAGAAAATAACTCTCTAACTTCCACTGTTTTATTAAACTAGAAAATCAACAGACTCAGATAACGCTTTATCAAGCATTCATTATTTGATGCATACTATATTAGCTACTTTCACATTTTTTACCACCTTCTCACACCACCCTATGAAGAATAAGTATCATTACATTTTACAGCCTGAGAAAACACCCTGAGCAGTTAAGTGATTTGACCCAAGGAAGAAACTGAATTGCAAGGCAAATTTTCAAACCAGGTCTCCAGGCTCTTTGTCTAGTATTCATGCCACTATACACAATTGTTTAATATGGTTATATGTATATATTCTATCTCCCTGACTTAAATTGAGTACATTTTGTTACAGTTATCTGGCATATAATAGGAATCATAAAATAGTTATAGTTAACCCAACCTGCTCCATAATAACTGATACTTAAAATGAAGAAAAGAAAAAACACTAACTTTAGTTAAGGTGACCATATGTTCCAGTTTGCCCAGTTTGCCCAGGACAGTCCTTATTTAATCTATTGATCAGATGTAATTATTAGTTGCAACTCCTTTCAGAGTTGCACCTCAAATTTTATGGCCACACTATATTTAGTGTAACATGAATTAGGCTCAGATGCACAATATGTATAGAATTGGTATAGAAATTTCTATAAAATTCAAACAGTATTTCCCTGAAGAAAGGACTATGCCATAACCACCCTATAATTACCATACTATATGCTAGACATTTAATAATTTGGTTGAAATAGAATTTACGAGTTCTCCATTACAAAAGAGTAAATTTGTTAAAAGTAAATCATTCTGTTTAGATATTTTCCCCTAGGACAAGATTTTTACCCTATCTGGAATCCAGAAACAGCTAAAAAGAATACCAGGAAAATGGAGTCCATCTTGTAACAATGAATCATGGCAAAATGAATCAAACTGCCTAGAATTTGTAAAACAAGCATAATAATTGATACAGAAGTCATCAAAAAATAATATGAAATACAGTACAAAGAAGATAGAGTCATAGCAAGCTTCCTAACTAGAAGAAAAGATAACAGTTTTTATTCGAAAGCCTGCAGGAAGGGATTATAGAAGTCTGGCCAAAATTTAATCACTTAGGAATAGCCTACAATCCAAGATTTCCCACAATATTGTGGCTTTTAGAGACAAAGGGTAGGTTTATCTTTCACAACGGCACTGGCTTCTGTATACCTCAGATGTCTCCCTATGCCTACGAGGATTGCTTTGGTCTTATCTAGATGGTGCCTGATCCAACTGCTCTTGACCACGTCCTTTACTCTGCCAGACACTGTGAAATTCAAGAAACCACATCCTGGATCTGATGAAAGGAGATGCAAAGCTTACTATCAGCTGTGTACTGATGGTGCTGCATCCCTAATTACTTCACTATCTTTCTGATTAGTATCATATAACACTGAACTGAAAGGGAGATAGAAAAGAGTCCTGTCATTTCCCACAAGGGAAAGGTGAGGAAAAGATTAGCAGAAGAGATCGATAATAATCCAAGTTTATTAGAGTCTTCACCTTACTTAGTCAAGGGAAATTTAGTTCATCCAAAACCAGAGATAGAAAAAGAAGTTTATCATATTTAATGGCTGGATATTTTATGGGGTGCCTAGTATATACAGAGGAAATGTCACCATGCCAATAATTGAGGGAAAATCATTTAACTTTTCGGGACTTCAGTTTTCCTCTTGTAAAATAAAAATCTGCTACAAGGTGATCCGTGCAATTCTGTCTACCTTTCAAATGTAATTATTCCATGAAATACTACTATTATCTAATACTTCTGAAACATATCACTCAAACTGCAAGCATGTATTGGAAACTATTGAGAATAGCGTAACTGTATAAAAATTAATGCCTGCCTCAAAAAGTTCACAGTACAGCATGAGAGGCACACAAATACAATCCACTGTGGCAAGCCCTATGAGATATAAATTATGTGGGACTACAAAGAAGATATACCTCCTATGAGAAACCATAGAAAGAAAAATGGGTATCGAAGACCAGGGAGAAAAATGTTTTTCAGGCAGAGGAACAAAGATGAATACCTGGAATTGCAAATTATTTATTATGACTGGATTTTAAGAAGGGGCAGTTGTCAGAGATGAGGCTGGAAACTGAGCTGAGCCAAAACCTCTAAAATATGCTAAGGAGTTTGGACTTCATTCTGCAACACTGCTTCTCAAACATTTATGTGCATAAGGTCACTTTTGCTAATTTCATTAAAGTGCCGATTCTGAATCAGTTAGTTTGGGGTGGAGACTGAGATATGACATTTCTTTCTTTTTTTTCTTTTCTT
Source organism: Catagonus wagneri (assembly GCA_004024745.2). NCBI lineage: Eukaryota > Metazoa > Chordata > Mammalia > Artiodactyla > Tayassuidae > Catagonus > Catagonus wagneri. The sequence goes on along the minus strand of PVHT020000230.1, from coordinate 3,207,781 downwards.
TTTTCTTTTTTTTTGGCTTTTTAGGGCTGCACCTGCAGCATATGGAGGTTCCCAGGCTAGGGGTCAAATTGTGACTGTAGCCACTGGCTTACGCCACAGCCACAGCAACGCCAGATCCAAGCTGCATCTGCAACCTACACCACATCTCATGGCAAGGCCGGATCCTTCACCTGCTGAGCAAGGTAGGTAAAACCTGCGTTCTCATGGATACTAGCCAGTGTCGTTTCTGCTGAGCCACGACAGGAACTCCATGATCCTGCATTACTAATGAGCTCCAAGAGATGCCTCCTATGGACCACATTTTGAGTGTCAAGTGTATTCTAAAGCAGGGAAATATATGGTGAGATTGTTTTTAGGAAAGGTTACTCTATGAACAGATAGGACATGAAATAGAGAGAAGCCAGGAGTGATAGTAAAGAGAAAACTTGGAAAGCCATTAAAATAATAAAGATCAGATAGGACCTGAACCGTGGAAATGGAGATATTCATAAGATATAGAAAAAATAAGACTTAGCGACCAATCCGCTGTGACAGGTGAGGGAAAGAAAGGAGTCCACACAAAGAATCCAGTAGTCTCACTTAATCTTGATTTAAATGAATAAAATGTCATTAAATCAATGTTGAACTATATCCCAAAAATAAAAGATTAAAAGTACACTTTGACTATAGCAATCTTTTGCCATTTTTGTTTAACCCTGTGATGGTATAAGTTTGATCTAGAGCTATGTTGTCCAACATGGTAGCCACTGGCCACAGGTACCTATTTAAATTTATATTTATATTAATTATATTACTTAAAATTAAGTAACATTAAAAATTCAATTCTTCAGTTACACTAGTCACATTTCAAGGGCTCAAGAGCTACATGTGGCTAATGGCTACCATTCTGCACAGCACCAATAAAGAACATTTTCATCTTAGAAGAAATTTCTATCAGACAACACTAATAGAGGATAGGTTAGGTCTCTGTATGGCAAGGATTTGATATTATGAAAAACATCCCATTGTCTTTATTCTTTGTTTATTTCTTTTAGAATATATCCCTTTCACATTGTAAGATAGTATTTTTTAGATGTGACAATGAATTAAGAAATGAGAACATTTGAAAGTCATATTGCAGGGGAGGAGATCTTGGCAGACTCAAAAACATCATTTTCCTTTGAGAAAAAAGACCAAGGTTTGGAAATCCCAGAAGATGTCTCAAGATCATAATACCCTGGAGAAAATGAGCTCATGTGTAAGTAAGTCTGTGGGAATGATAACAGATATGTTATTCCCCATATATAAGCAATGAATAAATAAGGCCTTGTGCAATGTCATGAAAACAACTGTCAAGGGCTAGGGTTAGGAACAAAAAAGAACAAAAAAACTGAGTACAGAGATTTAAAGATAGTCCTATTCCAGGACCAGGACTTTTCCCCATAGCAACAGTAAGCTTACTAATAGAGAAAGAATGTTTTACTTCATGGGATGCTTTCAGTGGTATATACAGAAAAATTCAACACAAACTGACAAACAAGGAGACTTACTGGCTCATTTAACTGGAAAATCCAGAAGTGGATAAGGTTTCAGAATTTAATGACCCAGCAGTCAAGCTATGTTTTATCAAAGACTCAGTTTCATTCTTGTAGCAATGATTACTTTCACTGACATAATATGGCTGACAAAACCAATCAGGGTCTCGTCACATCTAAGCTAGTCTGTTCCAATATCCATTCAACGGAAGTTCTAAACTGTGCACTGATGAGAGCACTTACTCATCCCTGCAGCCAAGGCAGTCCAAGCTCTGATGATTAGGCCTGACTAACCTGAATCCATCAGTGCAGCAAGAGGCTTCACCCACACAAACTTCACAGTTGCCACATAAAAGAAGAACACTGAAATAAATACTGAGGAAATAACTGTTGTATTTACTACATCAGCAGAAAAAGAATCTTGACTATTCTTTAGTTTTCATTGACATCAACTTATTTTTTATTGTTTTTATTATTTTTTTATCTTTTTGACTTTTTTTTTTGGTCTTTTTAGGGCCACACCCGCGGCATATGGAAGTTCCTAGGGTAGGGGTCTAATCAGAGCCACAGCTGCTGGCCTACACCACAGCCACAGCCACACCAGATCCAATCTGTGCCTGCGACCTACACTACAGCTCGCAGCAATGCAGGATCCCCAACCCACTAAGCGAGGCCAGGGATCAAACCGCAACGTCATGGTTCCTAGTCAGATTCGTTTCCTCTGTGCCATGACGGGAACTCCGGAAAGGTAAATTTTACTTTTAGTGCAGCCATAAAAAGTGGGGCAAATAAGTTCAAAAAGGATGTTATAAGGATGACTTGGATATTGTCAGATTTTACTCTAAAACTGCAGATGAGATTCTTTCATTAAAATGAAAGCAGTACAGAAAAGTAAAACAGAAGGACTTTGGCCACCCTACTGTTAAAATATACACACATAAGAATTAAGTACCTTATTAATAGAATTTCCAATATACAAATATGTACTGAATTGATGACCATAAGACACAACATTAAGTATGTTGTGGTTTAGCCTTCCTCTACTACTGATCAGAAAATTTTTATTCAAATCCAACAGAAGCATTCCAAATTTTTTTTTCAAAATAACTGAAAGTTTAATAGTCTCCTAAAATTTTTTCAAGCAACCAAAAGGACCTCAGGTGGATGTAGGATATTAAAAAAATAATAACAGTGCCCACACTTTGTTTTATTCTCACTTTATGTTTAATGACAAAATTAGTTTCAATTTCTACATCAATGAAACTAATACCTAAAACTGTTTCCACCACCTTCCCCAAATCTTCTGGGGCAGGAATGTCAAAAACATCTGTGATTATTCCTTATGTATTTTTTACAACTAATCAGCCCCTATATCCTATTAATTATTTCTTTATCATATCTCAGATATATCCCTTATTCTCACTGCCACCACTCTAACCTAGGTTATTATCACATCCCACTCAAATAATTGCAATATCCTAGTCGTAATATAGGAGAAAAATATCTTAGTCGTAATTTAGGACTGTGAAGGAGTACACCACCAATTAGTTATGTTATTACATATATCACAATCTTTTTGCTTGTTTGTTTTTAGGGCCACTCCTGTGGCATATGGAAGTTCCCAGGCTAGGGGTCGAATTGGAGCTAAGCCACAGCAACTTGGGATCCGAGCCATGTCTGTGACCTACACCACAGTTTATGGCATCGCTGGATCCTTAACCTGCTGACCAAGGCCAAGGATCGAAACTGCAACCTCATGGATACCAGTTAGGTTCATTACCACTGAGCCACAAAGGTAACTCCTATATCACATTCTCTGCCTATAAAAAATGAACAGGACGGGACAAGATTACCACTATGTTCTCTTCAATTCTAAAAATTTGTGCTAGAACCATTTCCCCTTGCTTAAGTCTCTTCTACTTTTCCCTCCAAATCATTCAGTATACTGCTACCAGATTAACCTCTTTATTTTTTATTTTTACTTTTTTGCTTTTTAGGGCCACACCCACAGCATATGGAAGTTTCCAGGCTAGGGGTCAAATCGGAGCTACAGTTGCCAACCTACACTACAGCCACAGCAACACAGGATCTGAACTGTGTCTGCGACCTACACCACAGCTCATGGCAAAGCCGGATCTCTGACACGCTGAGCAAGGCCAGGGATCAAACCCGCATCTTCATAGATACTAGTTGGATTCGTTTCTGCTGCACCACAATGGGAACTCCCCGGATTAACCTTTTTAAAAACACCACTTTTATTATGACATGAAGGAGGCAAACTAAAGCAAGAGTTAATAATGCCAGCTCTAAGATCAGAAAGCAAGGATTCTAATCTCAGCTCTGATACTTACCAACCATGTTATTCAGCATGTTCCTCGTGTGTCAAACAGGGAAAGAAATATCACCTGCTTAAAGATTCAATAATTAAATGAGGTAATACATGTATATCCCTGGCACATTATAAATTTTTATTATTCTTACATTTCCCAATCAAAATCCATCAATTGACCTGCCTACAAAACCAGTCCAAAATCTGCAGCCTGAGTTTTAATTTTTTCAACATCTACTTCTGAACTACTTTAAATTTTTTTTTTTTTAATTTTTACAGCCACACCTGAGGCATATGGAAATTCCAAGGCTAGGGGTCAAATCAGAGCTGCAGCTGCAGACCTACCCTACAGCCACAGCAGCATGGGAGCCAAGCCGCATCTGTGACCTACACTGCAACTCACGGCAATGCCAGATCCTTAACCCACTGAGTGAGGCCAGGATGGAACCTGCATCCTCGTAGACACTAGTCGGGGTCTCAACCCGCTGAGCCACAAAGGGAACTCGTGAACCACATTTTTTATGCTTGTCCTTACTATTACATTCTGTAGACCTTCCACCCCAAACAGGTTGTTCTACTCTTTATCTTCAAGGAGTTTCTCATTTATTTGCATCTCTTTAATACTATTTATGCCTGAAATACCTCAGCCCCTTTTGTCTACCTATTTGAAATCAGAAGGCTTTCAGCTCCATGAAAAAAAATTAAAAGCTAGGTTAAACAATAAGGGTATTGGCCTAGTGGTAAGGCAGGTTTCATATTGGCTTGATACAGTGGCTCTACCTCTGTTTCTTTGCAGTTCTCTTGACAAAATTCCCTCTCTGTACATTTCCTTGGCCCTAAGGCTGATTTACAACCAAGAAAAAAATGGCCCTAGTGGTTCCAGGCACCCGGTTGTTGAAAAAAGAGATTCTTCCCAGCATTCCAAACAAGAGTCCTGAAATTCACCTTGATTGGGTCATTGTCTTCTCCTCCCAACCCTCCACCCTCAGCTCCAACCAGAAAATGATGTGACTTGGGAAAACGGAATGTGCCCACAATTAGATTAAATCAACCACAGCACCTCCTGAAGCTTGAAATGGGATCAGGTTCCCCCAAATTCTTCAGCTTACAGAAGAAGACATTATTCAAGTTAAAGTCTGAATACTGTTAATAATGGGAAAACAAGTAATGAATTTTGGTTATTGAGCCAAGAATGTCCACTCCACCATCCCTAGGGCCCAAATGAAGACTTCATCTTTAATGACATTAGTTTCTATAAACGATGCCTTGATTTTCCGTACTATGTATATGTCTTGCCTCTCTAAGGTTTTAAGTTCCTTTAAGTCAGTCCTGTTCAGCACTAAGCACATACAGAGAGTGCTCAATGAAGGATAAAATAGTTAAATGGTGGACTCAGTGCTGTATATTTGAAAAGTGGAACGAGACGGTTGAAAGAAGTGGTAGAAAAGCGAGTGGGGAGAAAAGATTATCGCACTTTTGAGAACTGTTCTTAGAAGAGAGGAACAACTTAAGTAATGGATCCATGGGAAAAATAATTTTGGCAGTTTCACTCCCCAAAACAGGACCCCACAGAATCCCATTTCTACTTCCAGATTTGAGGCCAACATGATTTTCTAATAACTGTGTTTGATGATTATATATATGCCTTCACAAGTAGATTTCTTAGCCTTAACAGTCTCAATTTAAGTTTCTTATTTCCTTTGGATCTTTCAAAGTGTTTCCCCTCACGTGGAATCTGGGAAAACATTCTATTCATTTATTTTATAACTGCTCCCTTGACCTCCTTATTGCGTCCTTAACCATTAGAACCCAAGATACTCTTGCAAACAGGACTTATCATTGACAGTCTTAATCTTTTGCAAATGGAAGTGATGACAGACCCACTGGTTTGTATAAAAATATTTTGCTATTTCTATACAAAATATTTTATTAATGGAAATCACACATGAAGTTATATTGAAGTGTTATGACTTGAAATTTGCGTATCTAATGTCTCTAATAATAAAAGCTTCACAGTATAACTGTTGCTTGGGAATCTGCAGCTGGTTGGCATTTTAATTTTTAATTCATATTTTAATTTAAATATTACTGATCTGAATTAAGAAACATTCTTGAAGCATTGCATTTCAAAAGAAGAAAGTAAATTCAGCTGTCCAATTATGACATGATCTTTTATTTATAAATTGAGATCATTAGCACTCACCTAATGCTTTTTTTCTCTCCATTAAATATACTCCTAATAATGCTATATAAAATGGAGTCTATCTATAATGTTAAATTAACCAGAGCAACCCAGCAAAGTTTAGGGCTGAGAATTAACATTAGAGAAAAAAAAACTAATGTCTAAGAACTTACTATTCAATCAACAGTAAGTATGCAAACAACTACTGCCCTTTTTTGTTCTCAAACCATAAAAATGCATTTTGGGGTAATGCTCTCAATAGTTGTTCTGGAAGTTCCCGTTGTGGCTCAGCGGTAACAGACCCAGCTAGTAACCATGAGGACACGGGGTTCAATCCCCGGCCTTCCTCAGTGGGGTAAGGATCCAGCATTGCCGTGAGCTGTGGTGTAGGTTGCAGACACAGCTCAGATCCCATGTTGCTGTGGCTGTGGTGAAGGCCAGCAGCTACAGCATGATTTGACCCCTAGCCTGGGAACTTCCATGTGGGGAGGGGGTGCAGACATAAAAGACAAAAAATTTAAAAAAATTTAAAAATTTGTTCTGTTTCCCCCACTGGCTTTTGAACTCCTGAGGGTGAAATGGCTTATTATTCATCTATTCTCTACCATAGTGCCTTCTACACCACTGAATATTTGCTAATATAATTAAACATCAATAAGCCCTGCCAATAAACCAACAATTGATAGGCAATGTTTTAACCCTAAAATCCTGGCACTTGAAAGTAAAACATCTAAGCCTAGGAATGTGATTTTCCTCATTTAAAATATTCAGGATTTATTCCCTTTTGCTTTTAGTCTTTATTGTTAGTATAAGTATTGAAAAAAATTAAATACATCTGGTAAGTGATGAAACATGACATTTTCAAATTCTAGCTCACCCTCATTTCAGTTTTAATTTACCTTTTAATTTTCTTTAGGAAAATAAGAATGAGGAGTTCCCGTCGTGGTTCAGCAGAAACGAATCCGATAGGAACCATGAGGTTGCGGGTCTGATCCCTAGCCTCGCTCAGCAGGTTAAGGATCTGGCATTGCTGTGAGCTGTGGTGTGGATTGCAGACGCAGCTCGCAGCTTGGATCTGGCATTGCTGTCTCTATGGCATAGGCCGGGAGCTGTAGCTCCGATTCGACCCCTAGCCTGGGGAACCTCCATATGCCGCAAGTGCGTCCCTAAAAAGCAAAAAACAAATAAAAATTTTAAAATTTTTAAAATAACAGAATTGAAATAATATTGAGAGATAAAAAAAGAAGATATAAAAATTCAGCTGAGGAAAGTTTAGAGGAGTTAAAAATAAAAGAGAAATAGCATTGAGATCAGGGGAAATTGTGGGTTGGGTCTTTATAAATAAAATTGAGGGAAAAAAATGACAAAAGAAATGACTGGGGAGGAGTTCCCTTCGTGGCTCAGTGGTTAATGAATCCGACTAAGAACGATAAGGTTGCGGGTTCGATCCCTGGCCTTGCTCAGTGGGTTAAGGATCCAGCGTTGCCATGAGCTGTGGTGGAGGTTGCAGATGTGGCTCGGATCCTGCGTTGCTGTAGCTGTGGCGAAGGCCGGCAGCTTCAGCTCCAATTAGACCCCTAGCCTGGGAACCTCCATATGCCGCGGGTGCGGCTCTACCTAAAGGCAAAAAGACAAAAAAAAAAAGAAAGAAAGAAATGACTGGGGAAAAATCTTTATACACACACAAACACACACACACACACACACACACACACACACACACTCCTAAATTTGAAGGGAAGACATCATACCCAGGAAGTGCAGAAAGGATGGAGAAATATGGTTCTCATTAGCGTCAATCAACCAATTAACAGTGCTGCCTAGAGCAATTTTATCAATTTTTCTAGGCTACTAGACTAGAAAAAAAATGAGAACTACCTTTGATACTGAGTCCCCATATCTATTTATATCATTAAATCTTCCTACTTTAACCATTTTCTCTACTTTCACTTTTTTCTTTCCTCCCCCACTGCTATTTCACTCTCCTTCAATCTGTCTTCTTTAAGGCTGGCAGATTAATATTCATGGTAATCATTTTCATTATGTCTCTACTTATCCTCTCAAGAATCTACAGCCTTGTGGAGTATCAAGGCCAAGCTTCTCCGAGAAGAGCCCTCCACAATCCAAATTCATCCTACTTGTATAAATTTTACTTCCCAGAACTGCCTGAACCATACACTCATTTAATAAAGGGACATCCATCTAGGCACTTCCCCCACAATGCCAAGTGCATTCTTGCTTTAAGCCTGTACAAGTGCCAGTATATTGCTGAAATGACCTTGCTGCTGCCCTCTCCACTAAATTGTATTATTTTCAAAGTTCAGTTCAAATCCCACTGCTAGAATGAGGCCTTTCTCAGTTACTCTTGGCTCTTACAATGCAGATTCATCCTATTTCTTTCTCTCTCTCTCTCTCTTTCTTTCCTTTTACTTTTTGTCTTTTTAGGGCTGCGCCTTTGGCATATGGAGGCTCCCAGGCTATGGATGGAATCAGAGCTGTAGCCACCAGCCTACGCCACAGCAACACCAGAACCAAGCCGCATCTGTGACCTATACCACAGCTCACGGCAACACAGGATCCTTAACCCACTGAGCAAGGTCAGGGATTGAACCTGCATCCTCATGGATACTAGTCAGATATGTTTTCGCTGAGCCATGATGGGAACTCCTGTTGTTCGTCTGTTTTTAGATTCATTCCATTTCAGAAATCATTCTATCCTTAGAGTTAGTGCAAATAAGAAATACTTCTCTTTTTAATGCTTTACTAGGAGGATTATAAGTTACCTGAGGACACAAACCATGTTTTTAACTCCACTTTTTCTCCAATAGTATATAAAATGTGTTGGGCCTTTGTTTATTCTTTAAAACTTTGACTCACAGAAAAACTAAAATTTAAACTTGAAAGTTATGATTTAAGAAAAAATTTTAGGAATTTGTACAAATTTAGAAATATACATAGTATTTGTGTGGTATAAGTTTTTTACTATTTATGTTAATAGCTTTTAAAAACTAACCTATATTCATGGCAAAAGAAAATTCAAAAGTTTCCTCTTTATCCCCAGCCACCGTATCTCTAGTTCCTCTACAGAGGTAACAATTATTAACAGCTTCTTCCAAAATCATCCAGACACGTACCCCAATGTTCACTGCAGCACTATGTACAATACCTAAGACACGGAAGCAACCTAAATGTCCACTGACAGAGGAATGAATAAAGAAGATGTGGTACATATACACAATGGAATGTTACTCAGCCATAAAAAGGAATGAAATAATGGCATTTGCAGCAACATAGATGGACCTAGAAATTATCATGCTAAGTGAAGTTAGACAATGAGACACAAACGTCATAGGCTATCACTTATATGTGGAATCTTAAAAAAGGATACAATGAACTTCTCTGCAGAAGAGAAACTGAATCACAGACTTGAAAAACTTATGGTTATTGAGAGAGACAGGTTGCGGGGGGAAGGATGGACTGGGGGTTTGGGATGGAAATGTAAAATGGGGTTGTGATGATGGTTGGAGGCAGAGACTAGAGTGATATAGCTACAAAACAAGGAAATCCAAGGATTACTAGGAGCCATCAATCAAGGATTGCTTGAGGCCATCAAATACAATGGCTAATCTTGAGCCACCGTATTTGGGGTATCTTTGATTCAATAGTTTAGCCTCTCTCCTACTAACGCAGCACTACTTAGCTTTTTAAATTATTTAAATAGGAAAAAAGGTTTATTATAAGAATAAGAAGAGACAGAGAATGAGTTTTTCCCTTTAGCCTTCAGAGTATGACCCTGATAACACCTTGACTTCTGACTTCCAACATCCAAAACTATAAGAGAATAGATTTCTGGGGGGTTTTTTTTGTTGTTTTTTCTTCTTTTTGTCTTTTGTCCTTTCAGGGCCCTGCCCTCGGCATATGGAGGTTCCCAAGCTAGGGGTCTAATCGGAGTTACAGCTCCAGCTTATGCCACAGCCACAGCAACGCCAGATCCAAGCCACATCTGCGACCTACACCACAGCTCACGGCAACATCAGATCCTTAGCCTACTGATCGAGGCCAGGGATCAAACCTGCAACCTCGTGGTTCCTAGTTGGATTCATTTTCACTGCGTCATGATGGGAACTCTCGATTTCTGTTGTTTTAAGCTACCCAGTTTGTGGTAGTTTGTTAACGCAGTCCTAAGGAAATTAATACATCTGTCCTTGGGCAGAATTGAAAGACTATTTTCTGGAAAAACTGAACACCCCCAGAGTATAGCTCTACAAATAGTGACATTTAGGAATTTACACAATCAAGGAAAAAACTGTCATTAACCAACAGCAAAGCTGAATTCCCCCTCAATACTGCTAACTACCACAGAGCAATCTTCAAATCGGGTACTTAGTGCCTCATTCTTAAATAGGAATGGATAGGCAAGAATCAGCCTTCAGTACCTGAGACAGAGACACTTGCTCCCAGTATTCACTCTTCTTTTCCTTTTGGTAAGAGAACCTCCTGTATTTTTGCTGCGCATGTGACTGTTCAGTTAAAGACTGTTTCCAAACTCCTCTCTCAGCTAAAGTGGCCAGTGGGATGTGAAAAGAGAGGTATCGCTCCTTCCAATTTATGTCCTTAAAAGGAAGGTGCTTGGTGTTGCTTTCTTTTCTGTTCTTTCAAGCTGAAACATGGGCTTATTGGTGGTAAGCCAGTTTCAACCACGCAGAAAAGAAAAACACCTTAGAGGACCAGGAGTAACACGGCAGACAGATCCCTGGGTGACCCTTTAAAGCAGAGCTACCCACCCTCCTAGACTGTTATATGAGAGAAAAATAAATTTGTTTTACCTGAGCCATCGTATTCAGGGTTACCTTTGTTTTAACAATTTAGTTTCCCACCTAAGAACTCAATATTCTTTAGCTTTAAAAATTACTTCATTTTTATATATTTAATTAATTAATTTGTATTTTTACGGCTGCATTCGCGGCATATGGAGGTCCCCAGGTTAGGGGGTCGAATCGGAGCTGTAGCTGCCAGCCTACGCCACAGCCACAGCAACACGGGATCCAAGCCGCATCTGCAACCTACACCACAGCTCACAACCACACCAGATCCTTAACCCACTAAGCGAGGCCAGGGATCGAACCCACGTCCTCATGGATACTAGTTGGGTTCGTTAACCGCTGAGCCACGACGAGAACCCCTGTAAAACTTTATTTTTAAAAACAAATTTGACTTTAAGATTTTTTTGACATAGAAGATGAGCCTGGTCTCTTCTACCTTCAAATAGTAGTGTGTTCCTTCAGTCTCCAGATAATAATACCTGAGTTTTCAATCTTCTTGATCCCAGGAAGTCTTTTCTCCAAACACGATTTCCCAGGTGTTTCTAAAAGTCCCCAAAGATGCTTGTATATTCTGCTATAATTAGAATATAGCAGGAGAGCAGTAAATATTGTTAAGTAAATGAAAAAAGTTTTTGATTCAAAAAAAATTGACTTTGATATTATGCACTTTTTTTAAAAAAAGAAATTCAGCTCTAGAGCAGTTTTATGTTCACAGCAACACAACAGAAAGAACAGGAATTTCTCATATTATAGCCTTAGCTCCCACCCATACATATACAGCCTCCCCATTATCTGCATCCCACAGAAAGATGTTTCAGGTGATGACCCTACACTGATCATTATCACCCATAGTTTACATTACGATTCTTTCTTGGTGTTGTACATCATATGAGTTTTGACAAATGTATAATGACAAGTATCCACCATGATAATATCACACAGACTAGTTCCAGTGTCCTGAAAATCCTCCGAGCTCTATTAATCCCTCCCTTTCCTCTAACCCATGTGCATATCTTTGTAATACCATGAATAATGGGGAAATGAAATTGATTTTTTTTCTATTCTGTTTGTAACATATTTTATTTCTTAAACAATTTCAGTGTTAAACAAATGAGACAAAGTTATAATTTGGTGACTTTGAATTGTATTATGGGAAAAAAATTACGATATTTTTAAAAATAAACAATATTTTGGAGTTCCTGTTGTGGTTCAGAGGTAACGAACCCGACTTGTATCCATAAGGACACAGGTTCAATCCCTGGCCTCACTCAGTGGGTTAAGAATCCGGCATTGCCATGAGCTGTGTGTAGGTTGCAGCTGCAGCTCAGATCTGTCATTGCTGTGGCTCTGGCTGAAAGCTGGCAGCTATAGATCCAATTCAACCCCTAGCCTGGGAACTTCCATATGCCATGTGTGTGGCTCTAAAAAACAATAAGTAAATAAATAAACAGTATTTTGTTTTTCATGTAAATGTTGCTTGGAGGTAGGTTAGTTTTGTAATAAAAGGCATTGTTAGGGTTCTCATTCTTATATATTAAAAGAAAACTGAAGTAATTTAACAGTGAAAATGTGTTTATAAAGCAGTTTTCCACTCTAAGAAAATTATTTTATATAGTTATATCACATATGAGAGTTAGGTTTTTTAATATCATGGAAAATAAAACTTTTAATTAAGTAAATTTTTAACTGAAATGACTTTAAGGTGCCACTCTGAAGATGTAGAGAGGTTGCTGGTTGGCCCCAACAACCATTTTCTTTGCTTACTTGGTATTAGAACTTTCAGCTAGGCATGCAGCCACCCAGGATAAAGACGACATTTTCCAGCCCCGTTTATGTGACCTGCGAGGGTAGGCTCTGGCTAATGGAATATAAATGGGAACATCCTGTGGCAGCTTCTGGAGGAGCTCCCTTGCGGTGCTGCTGGTTAAAGATGCAGCACTGTCACTGCTGCCAAGGTCACTGCCGAGGTACAGGTTCAATCCTTCAATATTCCTATAGACCTCCCTGCACCCTGCTGAGGATATGGATGCTACCTTGGACCTTGAGGATAAGGGTTTGTATCAGTCAGGGTTCTTCAGAGAAACAGAACCAATAGGATCTATCTATCCATCTATATTTACATTTATTCAATCATTCACATGTTCAACAAATATTAGGGAAGTATCATGTACCTCCAAGTTATTCTGTTAGGCTCACTAAGGGTTGCAAAATAAAAACCTTACCTTCGAAGAATTTACTATTAGCATCAGGGTAGCATCAACAAATTCACATTAGTTATAACCACCACTATCCAAATAGTTTAGAGAGAGTTTCAGCATTATACTCTGAATTTTTCAAATCCTTCACTAGTATCTCTAAAAATATTACAAAATATCATACATTTATATCCATAGATTATAAAATCTAATTTTTAGAAATATTCTGAGCTGGCCATGAGTTTGGAAAATCCATTAATCAATGTGTTACGTATCAGCATAGAGTGTTCGATCCAGTGCCACCAAGCAGTCAACAAGCAAAACATGCAGTTACATAAAACCCTCATGAAAATCTGTTACAGGAGGGGGCAGATGCCTCAGAGAACTTTGTTCTTCTCCTGAGAAGCAGATGGGATTAGCAGACCATGATTATTGTCTTCTGCTATTTAGAAAGGTATAGTAAATTTTTCTGAGCCTCTTCCAAAAACAAAATAAGCTGTACATTCCAACTGAGAAAAAAAAAGATTTAAGATCTACAAATTCCCTAAATCTTTTTGTGTTGTTTACAAATCCTGCTTACTTGGTCTTTTGAAAGATAAATATGTAATATTATACACAATTTACATATCACATATGGATATACAATTTACATACATTATATTGCATATTTCTAGTACCTATCATATATGTATTATATGTATTTCTTCATAGATAAATTAGGAGAAATTGATCTCTTAGGATACCAAATAAGGTGCAATGATGTCATTGGCTGCTAGTATGTACCAACAATTTCTATCCTAGGAAAAATAATAAAAGGCAGAGGGTGACAACACCCCAGTACTTCCCATTTGACTATTTCCTCAGGCTTGGCTGTGGATGCAAGAAGAGACCTCTATCCATGCCATTGCCAAGCAAGCCCTGACAAACAGATCCAGAACATTTCATCAAGAATTTCACCTCTGATGCAAACTATTGCATTTGGAATGGATAAGCAATGAGATCCTGCTATATAGCACTGGGAGCTATATCTAGTCACTGGTGATGGAATATGATGCTGTATGGTAAAAAATTGACAGAACACTGTAAACCAACTATAATGAAAAAAATAAAAAATCATTAAAAAAAATCTCACATTTGGAGTTCCCGTCGTGGCTCAGTGGAAACGAATCTGACTGGCAGCCATGAGGACACAGTTTCAATCTCTGGCCTCACTCAGTAGGTTAAGAATCCTGCGTTCTGTAAGCTGTGGTGTAGGTTGAAGACACAGCTGGGATCTGGCATTGCTGTGGCTGTGGTACAGGCTGGCGGCTAAAGCTACGATTCGACCCCAGCCTGGGAATCTCCATACGCTATGGGTGCATAAGAAGACAAAAAAAAAAAAAAATGGATCTCACCTTTGGTGAAGGGGTGAAAGTATTATAGGTAAAAGAAAGTGCAATTTAATGGAGAGAGACAAGAGGCATCCTTAACTTGGGAGGACCCTAAAACAACTTTACAAAAAATCTCTACTTTGTATTTTAAATTATATATTTAATCCTTTGTTTCCTTCACAAAGATATATTAGCAGTATGTAATACTGTAATAGCGTTAAGTCTATTACTGAGGAGAGAGGAAACTAAGAGCTTAGATTCTGAAAGCGTTTCCATTGAGGCTCAGCACTAAGGAACCCAACTAGTTTCCGTGAAGATGTGGGTTCGATCCCTGGCCTTGCTCACTGGGTCAGGGATCCGGCGTTGCCGTGAGCTGTGGTGTAGGTCGCAGCCGCAGCTCTGATCCTGCGTTGCTGTGGCTGTGGTGTAGGCCGGTGGCTACAGCTACGATTCGACCCCTAACCTGGAAACTTCCATATGCTGAGGGTGTGGCCCTAAAAAAGAGAGGAAAAAAAAAAGACCTTGGAGTCATACTGGGTTCAAATCCTAGCTCTACCACTTACTATGTGGCCTGAGTCTCCTCACCTATACGATGGGTAGAACAGTAGTACTCACCTCAAAAGGCTCTTCTGAAGAATAAGTAAATGAACATACATGCACTTAAAAAAGTACCTGGCACAAAGTAAAGATTAAACAAAACCTCCTACTGTTATAAAGTCCTTGGCATCATCTGGGAAGTGGGGGGTACATTCTGTGTTAGCTTGCCATCAGTTAAGACAGATTGGAATTCCATCAACTTTTAAGACTCCCAGCAAAGCATTTATGATCCTTTCTCTTTCCCTACAATTTTTTGTCATATCCAATCACCTCCTCAATTGCAGTCAGGCCTTGGAGGTAAATAAAAAAGGATGCAAGGATTATCCAACAAAGACCCTCTTCTTAGGAGGAGAGAGCAAGAGAGCGAGGGTGTCATATGTCAGGTCCAGTCCTATGCATTCCTGCTATTCCTACCTCACAGCAATTGCTCCTCATGCCACAGGCCATCAGAGTCTAGTAACAGGAGAAGGAGAAGAAGGAGGAGGAGAGAAATACCACCTGAGTGTTGCCAGGCGATGGGCTAAGTGCTTTTTTTGCTTTTTTTCTGGTCGCCCACGGCACATGGAGCTCTCAGGCCAGGGATCAAATGGAAGCCACAGACGCAAACCAAGCCACAGTCACGCAACTCCGAACCCTTAACCCATTGTTCCTGGCCAGGGATTGAACCTGGGCCCCAGCCCTCCCAAGACAACACCAATCCCGTTGCGCCACAGCGGGAGCTCTGGCTACGTGCTTTAAATACCATATTCCATTTAATTCTCACAAGTCTGCTCTGATGTAGGTACTGTTACTGAGAAGAGATACCACGTAATGATTTTGACTCTGGGGTTTAGATCTAGATTTGACTGGGATGTATCCTGGCCGCGTCATTAGCTGGCTGTGTAAGCCTGGGCAAATTACCTAACCTCTCTCACACACAGAATGAGGAGAATAATAGTACTTATCCCAGGGGTTTTTTGGTGAACATTTCATGAGTTAATATATATAACGCCCTCAGGTTGGGACTGGTTTAGAATGTAGACTGTGAAGCTAGGCTGCCAGGGTTCACCTCTCAGCTTCATTACTTATGAGCTAAGTGGCTGTGAGCAAGTTACCTAACTTATCAGTGCCTCGGTTTCCCCCTCTGGAAAATGAATGTGGCCAAAAGAGTGCCGACCTCAGAGAGTTTTGATAAGGACTGAATAAGTTATATCTGTAAAGTGCTTAGAGCAGATCTTGGCAATAATAAGCTTTGGGGACTTAAGTCTGAACACCCTCTTCTGACCCTTCTTCCAACTTGTTAAATCAAAAATAAACATTTATATATACCTTATTGTCTAAATAAAGAATTCTATGCACTTTCAAAATAAATAAAAATAAATGAATAAACACCATGCATAACACATATTTGATGCATGTTTATTAAGCTAATTAACCCCTATATAACAGGAGAGGAAACTGAAACTTGGAGAGATCAAATAACTTTTCAAGGTCACACAGCTAGTGAGTGATGCAGCCAGTATTTAAACTCAGAGTCCAGAGCCTTAACTACTTTAATTATCATACTACACTGCTATTGCAGGAAAAGTAGTAGGACACTGCAGATGTTTGGTGATCTACCTTGTTCTTGAGGGTGGATTCCGACTTTACTATCTAGTATGTGTGTATAACTGTGTATATTTTAAAGGTTTTATCAAGGAGTAGGGGTGTCATTTCGACCTAAGCCACCCTACCTACACTATCCTTAATTTTGTTCAAAATACCTAGCTTCGAAAATAGAAAGCCTCATTCTCAATCTGTCGTTCTGTATATGCAATCAGTGAGAGCTCCCCACCCAAAGGAGAAGAGTACGAAACTAAAAATTCTCAGGCAAGCAGCCTGTGATTCCAGAATTAACCTCATGATGTTGCCATCATGAGCCCTTGGGCTGAGATGTGGCTCTGGTGGAGGAAATGAATGAATCACCATTAGGTTTTATTGTTGCTGTTGTTAGTCTTTTGCTATATGGAACGGCAAGACTTTAAATAATTAAAGAAAGGCAAAGGAAAAAAATAACAGTGATTCCTTTCTCTGCTGATAAAGCCAGCAGGATGTGTCAATATTAACCAGCTGAGAAGGAAGAGAGGGAAACCTTTCAGATGCTTTTCTAGGAACAGTTCTGCTTAACTAAAAGGCATAGGTAGCAGGAAATCAGATATAAAACTGGAATAGCAGCAGACTATAAAGAAAAGATAATTATCACTTTGTTCAACCATTCACTTCCCGTCAAACACTCACATATGCATAAACATCCTTTTTACAGTAAGCTCAGTGATTTCACTCTGCCTCCAACCATTAGCTCTTTTTTCCCAGTTTATTTTCCCCTAAAATATCTATTCTATCAGTTTTGATGACATCTACAGGTGACACCTGAACTTTTATGTCTCACATTTGTAACTACTGCCTAGAAAGTGCCTCATGCTTATCCTGCCATCAGCCCAAAGCAAATGTATTTAAACGTACACACAATTCTACTTCTATCTAGGATGGAGAGAGCTGGAAAGAATATTATTTCCATCTTAGTAAAAAGAAAAAGCTGGATAAACAACCATCATACCTTTTCTTAAACTCATCAAACAGCTGATACCGCAGCGTTAAAAAGTACATCAAAATCCAGAGAAGGAGAAACTTGCAAGGAGAGAGAGGTCGAGAACGTTGGCTCACTTGTGGCGGAGCACAGGAGGAAGAAACTCCAGGTGCTACACAAGCTGGTAAGAAGATTACAACTACTTCTTAATGAATTGCGAAAGGCTGAGTGAGGGCTAGGGAGAGAGTTTGGAACCCTGAAAGCTGCAGACACAAGGGAAGTTCACACCCACCTATGGCTCCTCTCCATGAATATCCACTGACTGTGCGTCAGTATATGTGTAGTGGAGAGTACGTGGTTTCTGAACAGGGCCACTCTATAGGGACAGAAAACATTTACAGATGAACATCAGTGACACTACAGCGGGGGAAAAAGGTTACAAGAGGACTGTATAGAACCTAACTATCATGCGCACACACGTGTTTGTATTTGGGAAGGAAACTGGAGGAGGCAGGAGGGGGACGTGAATTCTCAATTTGGCCTGCAGATAAAAGATTTTAGTTATCAACTATTGTTTGGCTTTTTTTCAATAATTTTTCAATAGTTTCATTAATACTATGATGAAATGTAGAAGCAGCCCTCTGAAATCAAGACTGAGAAATGGTCAAGATGAAAGATAAAGTGTGGCAGGTTTTCTATGTGGCTATTCTTAAAAAAAAAAAAAAAAAAAGCCTGTTCACCCCCCACACACACCTGCTCCCTTAGGCTTCCAGGTCACTTTCTGCCTACATTGAGTATCTTTATGAAATGCTTATCTGCAATGTGGGCCACCTCTTTGTCCCTCATCTGATTGCCCCTGGGTTTTTTTATCCCTCTGCAGTGCATGCGGGCAGGGCACTAAATAAGAGCTCAGGAGAGTATCTCCAGGTTTGGCTTATCTGGTCGATGGTTGTCTCTGAGCCACATGCCCCATCTTTTACTGACACTTGACACAGGTGTGGGTCTCCCATTCCTGAGATAGCACAGTGTCATATGCCCTGTTTTCTTTTGTTCACTTAGAGGGCTGATTCTACCACCCAAGTCATTTCATTTTAATAAATTTCCAAATCTTTTCCACATTCTAAAACCAAAATTTTGTGCTGCTTATGTTCACTACTGGATTCAGTTAGCAGTTTTGTTTTAAAAACAAGCCAACAACAACAACAAAAAAAAAAAACCCTATTTTAAAATAGAATTGCTCTTTCAGAAATAAGAGCTCTAAGAAAAAAATGTGTTTGGAGTTTAACCACACCCCCAACAAAACAGTTTAAAAGCAACTTGAATCGTAAGCAATCACAAAATGTACCGTTGCTCACTAAATCTAAATGTAACATGAACCTGTAGGAAAAATGGAGCAACTGTGGTAAAAAGTTAAAGAATTGGGCCATATGTTTCTTTGATTTAACCTCAGACACAGGGAACTTTGATTTGAAAGAATATGTATCTAAAAGTTTTTTTTTTTTTTTATAAGTTTTTAGGACCATGCTCACGGCATGTGGAGGTTCCCATTTGACCCCAGGCTAGGGGTCGAATCAGAGCTACAGTTGCTGGCCCACACCACAGCCACAGGCAACACAGGATCCAACCCATGTCTGCAATCTACACCAAAGCTCATGGTAATGCTGGATCCTTAACCCACTGAGCAAGGCTAGGGATCGAAGCTGCGTCCTCATGGATGTCAGATTTATTTCTGCTGAGCCACGCTGGGAATTCCTAAAAGCTTTTCACTTATGCCTCAGTTAAACATTGGATTTCATTGTGCATTGGGGAAAAGGTGCATTTTGACCCACTTCAATTCTTTCTCAGGACTAGACCTGGTATAGTTTAAAGGTGACTAGAAAGATCTCATACCCCTAAATAATCCTTTTTATACCTTGGTACAAAAATATATCACAATAACGCCTAGAGAGCATCTTCCTAGAATTCCACCATAGTAAGTTTCAGCATCACCACCTGTCATAGGAACTGTAGCTTTTCCTTTTCTTTTTTCTTTATTTTGACTCTAGTTTTGCCTTTCTGGGTCTTGTTGTTTCAGTTCAGGCAGTCACTCACTTAGATTTCTGCATGGTTCTGTTTTGCAATGAGAAAACTTTAGAATACAAATTACCCAAAGTGACAGGAGTACAATCTGGCTACTCAAACTAGTCTGATGCTTCTTAATTCATTAAACGCAATTTTAACAGACTGTTACTCAAATTCACCGCCAGGTCAGGTGGTGATGCAGCTCAGTTCTGGGCACTAGGCACTGCCCTCGGTCCCAGTTGAAAACAGCTTTCTCTCAGCAACTTTCAGATACTGTTTGAGTGGTTCTCTTTGGATTCCACCCCAAATCTCTTTATCAAATTTCTAATCTCAAGAGCCCTTGGACCTATTCAGGTGAAGTGATTTAAGCTGCTTCTTCCCCTTTCTAAGCCTTTTCTAAATAACTTAAGTGTATAAAGCTAATGTACCTCTCCCACTGGACTCTGCTAGCATCCTTAAAACCTCCTATCCCGGCTTTAGCTTCCCATACTTCTGGAACCTTCCCCAAGTGTCTCTTTAAGTCACTTCAGCCTTTCATTTTATCCATTTTTCCTCTCACATT
This sequence comes from Catagonus wagneri, assembly GCA_004024745.2. Classification (NCBI taxonomy): domain Eukaryota; kingdom Metazoa; phylum Chordata; class Mammalia; order Artiodactyla; family Tayassuidae; genus Catagonus; species Catagonus wagneri. The sequence goes on along the minus strand of PVHT020000230.1, from coordinate 3,187,603 downwards.
TATACCTCTATGACTTCCAGAACCTTCATCCTATCCCTCTTGATAAAACATAAAACCCAGGAGTCCCTGTCATGGCGCAGCAGTTAACAAATCTGACTAGGAACCATAAAGTTGCGGGTTCAATCCCTGGCATCGCTTAGGGGTTTAGCAATCCGGCGTTGCTGTGACCTGTGGTGTGGGTTGCAGACACGGCTCGGATCTGGTGTTGCTGTGGCTGTGGCGTAGGCCACAGCAACAGCTCCGATTAGACCCCTAGCCTGGGAACCTCCACGTGCCATACACACACACACACACACACACACACACACACACACACACACAAAAGAACATAAAGCCCCCCCAAAATTAAATAAAAACATAAAAGCTCAAAAAAGAAGATATATAGTCACACACACACAAAACATAAAGCCCATTCACCCTTCAGTTATTCTTGGCTCCTTATGTACTATAACCTTAAATCTACATATTCATTTGAGAAGAATTATCTTTTTTCTATCACAATTTAATCAGCGATAACCTTATTAGCCAAGACGGCTTTATATTTAGGCAGCAGGTTAAGACAGGAAGGCTCTATCATAGGGCATTGGCTAGCACTCGGAGGCAGAGATCTGAGGAACCACATGGGAGAGACTGTCATTCATTAAGGCTCCAAATAGAATACAGCTCCAACATTTGGGGATGAGGCTAAGGAAAGGTTAGTTTCTGACATTTAAACTAAAAAAATTAGATAATACTGCATCTGCAGAAGTGACTCACTTTCAGTGGTTTATTAACATGTCCCCTATGGGGCCATTGTCCAGGTAAGAAAGTCACTGGGGATTTCCTGCTGAAGCACAGTGGGTTAAGAATCTGACTGCTGCAGTTTGGGTCACTGCAGATGCCCAGGTCTGATCCCCAGCCCAACACAATGGGTTAAAGGATCTGGCATTGCTGCAGCTGTAACATAGGTTGCAAGTGCAGTATGGATTCAATCCCTGTTCTGAGAACTTCCATACGCCATGAGTGCGGCCATTAAAAAAAAAAGTCACTGGCTTTCTCAAAAAAACTGTAACCCACTCAGGAATACTGTCAAATGCCTTAGATTCTTACTGCGCTCTCATAACAGGAGGACTGAAAGTCTGCCTCAGACCTAAGAAAAGGAAGAGCGCAAGCTGCTATTAGTTTTACCCAGCATCCCTAGATGAAAGGACACTTTGACTTCAGAGGACCAATGTCAATTATTTGATGAGAATATACCTAAAATAGACCAGGGGCAAGTTACACTTAATTTTATAAAAATAGTCAGTAATTACATTTATCTATTTTTGTTGTCATTATTTTCACCAAGTGTTACAGTAGGCAGAAAGAAGTAGGAAGAGGAGTGGAAAAGATGGGATGAATGAGGAAAACAATGTACACTTAGTGCCAGATAGGAAAATAAATCGCTAAATGGAAGTTTCAACAGAGATGCAACTCAGGGTGGGTGAAGAGAAAAAAAGACTAGGAGAAAGGCCAGGCTGACCTACTGATAAGAGAAAGTTAGGATGAGGCATAATCACAAGGGAGTGCATTTATAGATAACTGCTGAATCTGAATGCCTGAATGAAGAGGAGAACTGGGCGAAGACATCCCATGTAGAGCCTGCGATAGTACGCACTTTTCCCAAAGGAAGCATTTATAGCCAAAGGAGAAGGTAGAGAATAGCACGTGATTAACTCCGCTCTCAAGACGTATTGCACAAATGCTGCTGAAACTTTGCTACTTAGTATAAGAAATGAATTGTGTTTCCCAAATTTAACTTTGGGGTACTACCTTTATCATCTTTGCCGTATCTTCATACCACTTGTACTCTATGTGTTTAATGTAATTTTTTAAAACTATTAATGTTTTGTTCATCCTGAACAATAGTATCTTTGACCCCATGAGTTTGATAAACTCGTTAGGTCTTTTTCTAACACCCGTTAACATAAGCGTGTAACCTTAAAAGTAAAATGTCATCTGTGTGACAGCTGAAATCAATCTGGATATTACAGATGACCCACAGAACCCAGCCTGGGAAACCTAAGACTTTAGTGTTTGTCTGCAATAATGTTGTGGGCTGATGTGTAAGAAAGGAAGCACTAAATGCACTTAGGATTCACTTTTTCTTCAGCCTCCTTGCTTTTGAGAGGAAAAAAAGGAGGAAAAATAAAGTACCATTAATTTCCTCCTAGTTGGTGTCTCAGGGACTTAAGTTATTGAAACCACTGAATTTACTCAAAGTATAAACCAGGGGTTAGTCATTTGTAAAAGGGCTTTAGATCAATAGAGGAGCAAGCTTTCCCCTGGTATGGAAGGGACTATACGTAGAGAGGCAGACAGAGTGCTTACTCCTAGATACTCTGAGTACGCTCTGATTCACACAATCCACCACAGAGAAAACTCTACATGGGAATGAGCAGTGTACCTGTTGAAAGACAGAGACCCTCTTTGGAGAAAGTCACTAATATTACATGCAAGTACCCTCACACTATGAGGAGCAGGTAAAGATCCATACTACCTGGACCTACTGCACCCAACTTTATTGAGTTTCTACCAAAATGTAGCATCAACAATTTGTCTCCCAACTGGCTTTATCACTAAGAGAAGTTGAAGCAAATAGCCAATGTTGGTATCTGAATAGATATAAGTCTTGTAAATTCTGAAATTGGCATCCTAACTTATAAAGTGGCCTTTTGTGAGTTAAGTTAGAATGAATGTATTCCCCTTTGAACGATTTTATAAACAAATAAAAAAATAATTTTTCAATTTGCAAAACTAAATATCTGTGGAGGCTCTACAAGAAAATCATTTGTATTTGGGCCTAGGTTGGTTAGAAGGCTGTCCTTATCTTTGAAACCTCAGTAGGTAAACAGGTACTAAAAACAAACTTCTTTTTTTTTTGACAGCACCCATGGCACATGGAAGTTCCCTGGCCAGGGATGGAACCCGTGCCACAGTTGCAGCCCATACATGCCACAGCTGTGGCAGCAATGCCAGATCCTCAGCCTGTTGTGCCACAAGGAAGCCTCCAAGATAAACTCAGTTTCTGGTCCAGTTTTCCAAAGGCTGGCCCCGCTCGTTGGATAGCATTCTGAGGGTATCCTGCTGCTCATCTCAAAGCTATACCTAATACCTTACTGGTGGAGGCACTGCCTTGATATTCAGTGAAAGACACTCACTAATGGAGTAGTTTAAGAAATGAAATGAGGTTATGTGGTAGGTAGAGTATTTTGAAACACAGCAAGGATTGGTTTGCGCTATAATAAGCCTTCATTTGGTATGAAGCTTTGCTTCTTGTCACCAAAGTCATTCTGTGCTAACTTCACAAAAGTAGTTGGTGCAATAAAAGGCTTAGAAGAAAATACAGTGGTAAATCTTCAGGACCTTGAGTTTGGCAATGGCTTCTTAGATATAAGACCAAAAGCACGAACAACAACAGGAAAAAAAAATTGGACTTCATCAAAATTTAAAACTTCTGTGCATCAAAGTACATCGTCAAAGAACTGAAATGACAACCCATGTAACTGTAGAGAAAATCTGCAAATCATATAACCAAGACAGGACTTGTACCCTGAATATATGAAGAACTCTAACAAGTCAATAACAGAAAAATAAACAACCCGATTAAAAGATGGGCAAGAGATGTACAGATGGTCCCTGACATAACTTTTTTCAACTCTGTGATACACATTCAATAGAAACCATGCTTCGAATTTTGAATTTTAATTTTTTCTGGGCTAGCAATATGCAATATGTCACTCTCATGATGCTGGGTATTGGGAGCGAGGCACAGCTTCTAGTGAGCCAGGAAATCATGTGAGTAAACAACCAACACACTTACAACCATTCTATATCCACACAACCATTTTTGTTTTTCATCTTCAGTAAAGTATTCAATAAGTTACATGAAGTATTCAATAAGTTACATGAAATATTCAACAGTTAATTACAAAATAGGCTTTGTGTTAAATGATTTTGCCCAACTGTAAGCCAATGTAAGTGTTCTGAGCATATTTAAGGTAGGCTAGGCTACCTTAAATAATGTTCAGTAGATTAGGAATACTAAATGCATTTTCGACATATGATATTCCGTGAGTTTACTGGGACACAATCCCATCATAAGTCAAAGAAGATTTGTATAGACTTTTCTCCAAAGAAGATATGCAAATAGCCTACAAACACATGAAAAGATGTTCATCTTCATTAATCATCAGGGAAACGTAGTCAAAACCACAATGAAACGCCACTTTATATCCACTAGGATAACTACAATCTTTTAAAAAAAGAAAACAACAATGCTTGTAAGGATGTGAACAAACTGTAGTTCCTGTACTTTGCTGGTGGGTAACTAAATGGTACAGCTGCTGTGGAAAATAGTATGGTGGTTCCTCAAAAAGCTAAACATAAAATTATCATATGACCTAGCAGATCCACTCCAAGGAATGTAACCAAAAGAATTTAAAACAGATACTAGAACATAAGCACATACATAAATGTCTATGGTAGTACTATTCACAATAGCCCAAAGACAGAAACAACCCAAATGTTCATCAAGGAATGAAAGGATAAATAAAAATGCAGTATATGAAAACAGTGAAATATTATTAAGACATAAACGAAATAAAGTACTGATACCTGCTATGATGAGATAAACCTCATAAACAGGATATTAAGTGAAAGAAGCCAGACACAGAAGGTCACATATTATATGGTTCCATTTATATGAAATATTCAGAATAGGTAAATCCGTAAAGACAAAAAGCAGACTGATGCTTGCACCAGACTGAAGGGAGACGATGTTGAGTGACTACTTAACATGGAACAGGTTGCCTTTGGAACTTGAAGTGTTTCGGAACTTGATCGAGGTGGTGGTTTCACAACATTGTGAATATACTAAATGTATACTTCAATCTGGTTAATTATAGGTTATGTGAATTTAACTTCGGTTTAAAACAAAAAGCAGTTGATGATTGTCACTTAACTATCGGACATGCATATCTGAAGCCAGAACAACAGAATGCAACTTTTTTTTTTTTTTTTGTCTTTTGTTTGTAGGGCTGCACCCGCAGCATGTTGAGGTTCCCAGGCTACGGGTCTAATCAGAGCTGTAGCCGTGGGCCTATGCCATAGTCACAGCCATAGCAACACGGGATCCAAGCTGTGTCTGCAACCTACACCACAGTTCACGGCAACACCGGCCAGATCCTCAACCCACTGAGCGAGGCCAGGGATCGAACTTGCAACCTCATGGTTCCTAATCGGATTCGTTTCCACTGAGCCATGATGGGAACTCCCAGAATGAAACAATTATAAAGAACATTTAAACAGAATGCAACATTTATTCATGGCTTGTGATGTAATCTGCAACCCACTGAATTGAAATAATTTTCCGAAGAATCATAAAGGCTATCTTTTCAGGGGACTCCTTTTTAGGAGTGTGTATGCTCAAAGTTTAGCTGATATTGTTAAGTAGCAGTATAAATTATGTATCTTGTTTCCCTGTAAGTGATGGAGAATTGGTTCAGAACAACTGACGTTAATTTGACCATGACTGGCTATTCGAAGTGACTAGGAGATCATGGGCAACTTGATAGTGTCAGGTGATGAAGCCGATAGGTACATGGCACTGCAGCTGACAGCTTAGAAACTACAGAAGTATGTCTATCATTCTGTGGAGTGCTCATTAGGACCAGGGGGAATCGACAAGAGAAGTGCTTTAGAAGAGCTGCACATCTAAAAACGGGCAAGTCCGCCGAGAGAGAAGGTTCGGGTTGATATACAGAATTAGGATAGAAAGAGTAAGAATCCTTACAGCAAAGAGGTGCTTTCTACTTCATGGAAGACAGTTTCAATAACTTACATACACACACACACACACAAATACCTTGACGTGAATATCTGATTAAAAGGAATTAACTCTGGGGAGTTTCCATCGTGGCTCAATGACAATGAATCTGGCTAGTATCCATGAGGACGCAGGTTCAATCCCTGGTCTTGCTCAGTGGGGTAAGGATCTGGCGTTGCCGTGAACTGTTGTGTAGGTCACAGATGCAGCTTGGATCTGGCGATGCTGTGGCTGTGGTGTAGGCCGGCAGCTACAGCATCAATTCACCCCCTAGTCTGGGAACCTCCATATACCACAGGTGTAGCCCTAAAAAAATTTTAAAAATAAAAAGTTGCTAAAAAAAAGAAATTAAATTTGCACCTTCTTGTAGCTGGTCTCATTTCTCAAACTAGTTAAAGTTATTATCACCCTAAGGATGATTCTTGAACTGTGTTAAATTACATGCACATCTTAATAACATGCTAATGTTTTCATAACACCAAACTATCACCCCTTTTCTACCCTTTGGATAAGTCTAGTTTATTTACTGAATTGAAAAAAAAAGTTTATAATGATTACTACAGATGGAACAATCTTACCTAAAATAGCCAAGAAATAAAAAGTTTATAACTTATCCTTTGGAGTAGGGTGAGGGATGGTTTGACCAAACTTCATACTAAGTCGTATCAGTTTGGATGTTTTCTTGGCTATAAATATTCAGAAAATAAGACTAACAGTGGCTTAAACCAGTAGGGATTTACTTGTCTCATAGAATTAGAAGAGAGATGGGAGGCTGGGTCTCCCGCTGAATGATGCCATCAAAGACCCTGGCCCTTTTCTGTCCTTACATTCCATCACACCTAGCCTCATACTTTGGACTCACGGTCACAATATGGCCACCACTCGCCAGGTATCACACTCACATTTAAGGCATTTAAGAAAGACGGGTGAGTGTGGGAAGGCAAAAGGTGGCATCAATCACGTCTGTTCCTTTTTAGGAAAGAAAATCTTTCCTGAAAGCCTCATAAGGTCTCTGCTTATGCCATATTGGCTAGAACAGATCACACGGCCACCCCTAGCCATAAGGCAGGTAGAAAGAAAATATTTAACATTCCCAGCCTCTCTAATGGAGGACTGGGAATGGAGAAGAGGGTAGGGAATGGGTTTTAGGCTGGTCATATTTCACTGCTTCCCACACTTTTCCTTGTACAAACATTGAGATTTTCTTAGATGGAGAAATAAAATAACTGGTTTTATGGAAAATAAATAAGAACATGGACAATGTATGACTCCTTTCCCAACTCTTAACTTAGGAACTGTGAAGTTGCTCAAGTTGCCACTTCATTTCAGAAAAAAAGAAAACTGATATTCTACCTAAAATTGTTCGTTGCCTTCCTTGTCAGGTCTTAAAAGATCTTCAAGCATATTAATTCACTTGGTTTTCCTACATTTAAGGGAAAGACAGTGGAGGATGGGATGAGATGAAGATGAGAAACATGATCATTTACTCACCCAAATTTATTTATTTATTTAGTCTTTTCAGGGCCGTACCCGCGGCATATGGAGGTTCCCAGGCTAGGGGTCTAACTGGAGCTACAGCTGCCGGCCTGCATCACAGCAACGCAGGATCCGAGCCGCAACCTACACCATTGCTCACAGCAACACCAGATCCTTAACCCACTAAGTGAGGCCAGGGATCGAACCCCCAACCTCATGGTTCCTAGTTGGATTCGTTTCCGCTGCACTACAACAGGAATTCCTACTCACCCAAATTAAGAAATTTAAGGGGTCCTGGTTTGGAGTTCTGGATATTTTAGGCCAGTATTTTGTGTCTGCTATTCTTCTTCCCTGAAAATGCCCAATTAAACACACACACACACACACACACACACACACACACACACACACACAATTATAGTCACCACCAGTACAGGAGAAGGAAGCAATTACCTAAACCTTGGCCTGGGCAAAGGAAGGTCGTGACTAAATTACCAATGCCAGAAAAAGAGAGAAATTACTTCCTAGGGAATACAAATCTCTTTTAAGTTATCACACCTGCAAAATGGATTTATGCAGCAATATTTCAGGGAACAGTGGTCAGATTTACAATGACATAAAATTCATTCTATTTACAAAAAAAAAGAAAAAACATCCAGCTTCCTCTTTGTTATCCACAGACCCCATCTTACACAACCAGGCAAAGCAAGCTTAACCTTGACAGATTTTCTCCCTGCAGCAAATGCTTGCATCAACTGGCAGACTTTCTTAGCTATGGATTTGTAATTACGTTTGTAATTTTTAAGAACAGAGTAAATGACTACATGAGGATCTTAATATTACCATCCACAAACTGCTGATTACCTTGAGTTATTATTAAGTGGGTTCTCCATGTTTCATAAGCATTTCCTGTGCTAGTGCCTCTTTCTGATACTACATATTGTCTCTGACAAATGATTTAAAAATAAAATTTGAGCTTCAAAGAAGCCAATTGTGTGGCAGAATAGATTTCAAGGAAGATTTTTATATTATCCTAGGGGGAAGACCGTTTAGAATACATTTTCCAAGGCAAAAAGATAGTAGCTTTACAAGGTTGGCACATAAATGTTAAAATAAGTTTTACCAAAAGAACAAAAGTCTTCATAAAGTGCAATGGTTATAGGCTTAGCATTTGAGCTTTAATAACTTGGGTTGCAAATGTAATAGAAATAATCTGTAAATATCACTTAAAGGCAAAATACATTCTTCTCTCCCAGGTTGAAATGGACTTCTAATCTGCTCGCCAAAGGGCATAGTTTAACTATCTCTATAGCAAACATTTTTTTTTTTCATTTATCTCAGCCTCTGAAGAAAGAACATGCTGTGTACAGCTGGATAATGCAGTTGTCCCAGACTTTAATAAATCTGCTTTAACATGCTACATAGATTTCTATTGTATCTACAATCTTAGATATTAAGGTTGAGAGATACACAGAGTCTTCATAAAGTTCTTCTACAGACATCTGATTATATTAATTCCCTTTGACAAACTTCTATAGTACGGTGTTTTATATTTGGAAAGTACATCCTAATCATTTCCATTTATCTTCCCAATATCCGTAAGAATAAGCTCTGGACAGGGAAACTTTTGGCTAATACTGAAGGCAGAAGAGTCTGCTGACCTTTCGCAGAAGTTTTACAACAACAATCAGAGGTTGAGAAGACCGAAAATCACCTTGTTGCAGATGCCGTAATAAAAAAGGAGAGCCAAAGATGCAGAACTGAGAACCTAACGTTGGAACCTGGAGAAAGAGTTAGACCTGCCAGCTTCCCAGCTTGGAGAATACTAGCTGGCCTATAATTGGTGAGCTAAGTGTGCTGGGCACTAGGATAAGTATTTTGCATAAATTACTGTCACTTGAGATCACTACCATTTCCAGATATGGAGAAGACGTTTGGAGACATTGCTCAGTAAAGGTTAGGTCCCTTCTCTGCTATTCTCCACTAGGATGATGCCTAACAAATGATAAGCATTCACTCGGTCATCCTTGAGCTCATGCTATAAATATTTAATGGACAGCTGCTTAGTGCTAGGTACTGTGCTGGTCATTGGAAAAACCAAAGTAAACAAGACCAACATAAGCCCTACTACCCTCTCAGGGTTTAGTCTAACGTGCTACAGTCTGTGTTTAAGTGATAATATCAAATATCTGCATAGCACGTTATACACTAGGCACTGTTTGACATGTGTGATTTCACTTAATTCTCCCAACATCTATACTGCTTCATAGAGGAAAGAACTCAGTCATGGCTAGAGGCTGAATAATTTACCCAAAGTTATGCTCCTTGTGATTGGCAAAGTCAGGATTTGAACACAAGTGGCCTAACTTAAGGACGACAATCTTAGTACTGTACCACTCTCTCTGAAACTATTTATTGAAAGGTTGGTTAGAGGTCTCTCTCATGGACTCCTAGGCCTGTCAGATAACTGCTGGACACATTTCACTAAGAGAGTCTGAATGAGAGAAGAATGCAAGAAGCAACATGTACTCAGGACATAGGGAAAGGGGGTTTTGAGGGAAGTAACAAAGCAGAGAGGTGAGGGAGCAAAGGATAAAACAGGGATGGTCCAGGAACTCTTAGAGCTCTCAGAGAAGAGCTCAGGGATTTGCAACGAAGGACCTTCCTGGAAAAAAAAAAAAAAATTACTCTGGCCAAACAATAGAGAATAAAGTAAAAAGGGATAAGTGTAATATATTTTAAAGGCCATTGCTGTACTTTGAGTGAAGATTGATGGAGGGCTAGGGTTGGGGTGCTGACAGTGGGGATGGAGAGAAGAGGGAAGACTCAGAGATAATTAGAAGGTATTTAGGACTTGATCACTAGTGGAAAGACAGGGAAGAGCTGAGGATCCAAAGGTAGAAATTCAGCGTCTGGGTAATTACAAAACTAACTAGTGCAGCAATGCCAGCACACTGGCGAGCAGAGAGATGAAGCCAGAGGTTGGAAGTAGGATGACTGTGTGGCAACTGGAGAAGGCAGGGACTGATGCCTAGGAGGACAGCAGGAAGAGGAGAGTGTGTGCCTGTGGGCGGAGAAGCTCCTTAAGCTTCTCTGCCACTTTCAAAAACACTTCTTAAATATTTTACTAAAATTCACTTTTAGCAATCTGGTGCAGATTTACTGCTAAAGATAGGATTTGAGCAGATTTCTTTTTTTTCTTGGCCATGCGCACAGCATGTGAAAGTTCCCAGGCCAGGGATCAAACCCAAGCCATAGCAGAGACCCAAGCTGCTGCAATGACACCAGATCTTTAACTCACTGCAGCACAGTGGGAACTGCCTGAGCAGATATTTTAAAATGGAGAAAAGTTATTAGCTAATTTATATATTAAGATCCTGTTAATATTTTCTTTATCAATTTTGAGCTCAGTCTCCTTTGCTTACTAAATAAATCATCACTGCCAATATTAGCATTGGAAGGGCAGTCTTTAATCTACCTGAAATTGCCTTACAAAAGTTTATTTGTAAGATGCCTGTTTGACTCTTGGAATATAATTTCTAACAGAATAAGTTACAAATTGTGAATGAATTCACAAACCAGCTCATAAAAATTTATTTTAAGCCTTAACATAAAGAATCTACATAAACCATGTTGAAGGGATCCATCACATTTATTCAACAACCTCTGAGATAGGACAGGTTCTGTTTATGTGCTGAGAAATCAACAGTAAACAACACTAAGGTCTGTAAGACTAGTTGGAAGTAAGGGGCTGAGGACAGGAGTTGTGGCAACAAAGTTCTCCTTCTTCTACTGTCACCCCTCTCTCATTTCTCTATCCCAAGAGTGGAAAGCAGAAACTACCTAACGAACACAGAAGAGTGCAGTTTACTAAAGTAGAAATATGATAGGCTTTCCTTCCCGCCCCTTCTCCCTTTCCCAGATGATGACCACAGTTTCCTTTCCTTTGTGCTGCCTCTCCCTATGGACTCTCTCTTCCTTAACCAACGGGCTAATCTGTGGATCCATGGCAGCAATGTGGGGTTGGGGGGATTGAATGATGAGGAAAAATAATCTTGGGACACATTACAAAGTAACATGTACAAAGTAAAGCAAGACACATCACAAAGTACAAGAGAAAGGGAAAGATACATCCCCAAAAGGTAAAAAAAGAGTCCCCACTGAAACCAGAAGAGGAGGAAGTTCATAGGCAATTTACCCAGATCAATACAGGGCTCACAATTCTTTGCAGGGTTCCCACTCAACTGTTTTTTAAAGAAAATTAATTCTCAGAAAGGTGAGGTTTACTTAAGAAAAGCTAATAAATTAAAATCCTTTCTACTGTAATTACCAAAAGGCAATTTCCTAATGAATTAATTGGCTAAGAGTTATACGCTTGTTCTTGAAAACAAACAAAAACTGACTACTGCTATCTTCAGCAGAAAAGGAATTTGTTGAAAAGGTAGACGATGGATCACAGACTGGACAAGAAGGCTAAACTCCAAGGCTGGAAGGAGCCAGGCGAGGTTAGGGAACAGGAACCAGGCCAAAGTCCTACTGCAGGAATGGTGTCTGTGCTGTCTCAATGGACATGACTGCCACTCTGCCCTTGGCTGCTGCCGGATGCCCTTCCGTGTATGGCTTCAAAACTGTCCCTGTATAATAGCTTCACTAGCCCCAGATTCAAAGCACTGGGCAAGAGCATCCAATTGGCTTTGCTCATAAGGGAGTAGGGAGAAGAAAGGTCTGGCTCCATCACTTCCAATAATCCCACAGCGTGGATTCTATCAAAGTAGACACTGGGCAGCCACAAACAAGACAAATGACCATTGCACTCTGCTTCTGACAATTCACTAAGGTGTTATTTTAACAAAAGGGTAGCATTTCAGGCAAGGATTTCAAAAATATGTAAGGGCAGCCAAAAAACTCTGCTCAAGGGTTACCTCCACTGGCTGACTCCAACAACAAACACCATTCAGGTCTGCCTTTGACTTTGATTCTTAGATCTTGAAGCATCTTTGTCAAGATTGCCACTTGCCTACATGTGGCACTGTCTCATCAGTAACCCTCAGCTCTGTGAAGGTGTAGGTATACCCATCTTACACCCATTTTACACATGACATGACTGGATCTCAAAGAGGATAAGTGTTTTGCTATAATCACATCTCTAGGCCTAACTGGTTATTATAGAATATAAAAGGATTTGGAGTAATTTCTTGCCTTATTTACTCCAACTTAAATAAAACATGATTAGTAAAATCATTTTTAAATACCATGTTTCCTCTAGGAAATATTTTACATTTTTTCTTCATAAAATGAATGACAGTAATTTGAAAGTCCCTGACGGATGAATAAGAAATTTCTTCGTTACAAGAGAAATTGAGTCCATTTAATTATAAATCAGAATGGATAATGCTATTCAGAGTTTTACATTACACCTTGAAAGAATCTAATTAACAAGATTTGTTTTTATTAATTAATTTCTGACCTATTTCCTTACAGAATTGAAAGTAGACTCAAATATATTTGTTCTAGGAATTCCCATGGCTCAGCGGAAACGAATCTGACTAGCATCCATAAGCACACAGGTTCGACCCCTAGCCTTGCTCAGTGGGTTAAGGGTCTGGTGTTGCCGTGAGTGTGGTGCAGGCCTCAGACATGGCTCAGATCCCGTGTTGCGTGGCTGTGGTGCAGGCTGGCAGCTGTAGCTCCGATTTGACCCCTAGCCTGGGAACCTCAATATGACGCGCGTGTGGCCCTAAAACAAACAAAACAAAAAACAAAAATATATATGTAATTTGTTTTGGTTGTTATATTTGAGCCTGAAATTTTCATATTTGGGATTCTATGTACAGTGACAACATATGTAAGTCCAAAGGAATCTTTTAATTAAAATTACAGATATCGAGAACAACAGCTTTGAGGAACATGTACTACCATCATGCCAAACTCAGTATCTGGGATTAAATTCCCTACCATTTCTAATTGTTCAAGGCAACTTTTTCACAAATCTAATGTTGTGGTGTTTTGATTAAGGAATCCTTGGGGAAACAGGCTTCTTTGTGAGGAAGTTCAAGGTGTTAAAGTCAACAAAAAGCTTCATAAATCATGCAAAGAAGGCTTCCTGAATGTGTTAGCAGGACAACAACACCTCTTACAGAGTTTCTATTTTATCCCTGCTAAGGTGAAGCTAAAATTCCCTTTGAGGTAAGTATGAAGTCTGCCAAGTTTGTTCTTCTTGGGTGCAAGGCATGCCGGGACCTGAGCTGCAAGAAGGACTGGCTGGGCACCACAGCAGCTGCGGTAGCTCACAATGGCTGCTATGCTCTCAGAGATGCTCTGGTTTAGCAAGCTTGAGGGGAAGCCGGGCGAGACACCTACCAAGATCTGTTAGACGGCTAAGGAGGGCCTGGCCGGCAGGACCCAGCCGTGAGGGAGGTCAGTTTGGCAGGAACTAGTTAGAATTCCATGACACTACTCACCATAGAGCTCAGGGCCAAACTACATGGAGAAAGGAGGACTGGGATCCACACCCAGGCCCAGAGAGACCCTGAAAGTTTAGGGAGTCTAACTGAATTCCAAACTTTCCTATAAGTTTCTAATAACACAGCACTGTTATAACAGTTTCTTTCATTAACAGTGACATTTCTGAATGAGAGATCACAGATCTACTTTGAAAACAGCCCTGCTTTCTACTCACCAAGGCAGAAACAGCGGCCTGGGATGGTCATCATTCACCTCTGGAGGGCTTCTTCCTTCCCAGTAGGAAGTTGGGCCCTTCCTCTGCGGACCTGCTATAACATCCTGCTAAAGCATCACAACGTACCACAATGACTTGTTTCCATGTCCATCTCCTTGAAGACTGAGCTCCTTTCTGAATCTTTTATACACTGAGCACAGAGTAAAGTAACTAAATATGGATTATAAGAGGACCTTCCTCTTGGAGTTCTTATGAGAATTAAAAGTAAATTAAGCGCATGCAAAGCATTTGCAGTGTTGTGACTGTTCTATAAACATTAGCAGCTATTATTAGTTACTATTACGATTATTATTATTATTGTTATTATTATTTTTGGCCACACCCGTGGCATGGGAAATTCCCAGGCCAGGGAATGAATCTGTGCCAAAGCTTCAACCTGAGTCACAGCAGTGACAACGCCAGATTCTTACTTAACCCACTGTGCAACCAGGGAATTCCATTTTATTGATAATAAAATTTGCTTCTTTACATCTAGCTTTCTGTCTGGGTATCTCTGTGGATGATGTACCATTCAGAAATAGAGAATGAAAAAGGAGATGGAATTTGGGAGTTGGAGCAAAATAATGAGTTCATTTGGGGACTTCAGCTTCAGTGCTTGTGAAGAGATCTAAGCATGAGGCTAACTTAAAAACACACACATTCCTATTGCTGGGACTCAATAAATGTTGACTAAATGAGAGAATCCTCATTCATTCACTCACTGAATGAAAGAATTTTTGGCCCTGATTTAAACAAAGATATTCAACAGCTTCAAGGAACAGGATCAAAGTAAACAACGTTTACTTTTAAATGTATACATCATTAGCACTATTATGAATGTTACACCAAAAAGCAGAAAAATGCTGATTATATGTTTAAATTTTTTTTTCACCAAATAATCAAATACCTATTTAGTACCTTCTAATACGGGGCTTTAAGGCCCTGTATGAATCACCAGTGTTCACTGGCTAGCAACCGAGTTTGCATTCATGGCTAACATTCAAGCTGACCTTGAATGTTCTCTAAGGGCTTAAGATGCCTGATTTCCTGATTATCCCTTCTTACCTATGCTAGTCCTCAAGTCTCCCTACTATGTAGATGTCACAACAGTTACAAAAAACCTCCCTCATCTGTTCTCTAATTGTAAAAATGTAAAAGAAAATGAAAAAGGAGGAGGACATGGAGAAGGTGGAAGAGAGGAAGGACGAAGTAAAGAAGGAGGAAGAATCAAGAAGAAACAGACAAACTGTTCCATGTGCACATTGCTAAATGGGTGGCAGGTGAGGGAAACCAGCTGTTCTTTTCCCTCTCCTTTTCCGGGAAATAAGGAGGGAGGATTATTTTTTAAATGCAGGTTGAATAACAATCTGCTTCTCTGGTTCTATCAGAGATAAGTGTCCTGGCAGTGACTAAGTGGCAAGACTTAATAACAAGGCTTTTTTTTTTGCCTTTTTGTCCTTTTAGGGCCGCACCTGTGGCGTATGCAGGTTCCCAGGCTAGGGGTCCAATTGGAGCTGTAGCCTCCGGCCTACGCCACAGCCACAGCAATGTGGGATCCGAGCCGCGTCTGCAACCTACACCACACACAGCTCACGGCAATGCCAGATCCTTACCCCAATGAGCGAGGCCAGGGATCAAACCCACAACCTCATAGTTCCTAGTCTGATTCGTTTCCACTGAGCCATGACGGGAACTCCCAATAACAATGCATCTGATGCAACTTTTCTTTCCCGAGGGACTACTGTAAACCCTTTGTATTTACCAACTTTTCTCGGTCTCTCCATACAACCCTTTCATATCACCACCATTCTTATTCTCTCCCTTAGCGTTCTATCCCAATAACATCCCTTCTTCAAACATATCTGTGCATTTTATTTCAAAAGATTTTGACTGGTAGTTATACTTCAGAATGGTCAAAATCTTATTCCCATTTCTAGAATAGTAAAAAGCTCGAATTACAGGAAATTGCTCATGTCTTTAACCAGACAGGTTCTGTTGAGAGCAAGTCACTGAGACATCACTATGGCAACCACAGTGTAGCAGGAGGGAGTGCCAGTGACACAGCAGGTGGTACTTCCCTTCAGGTCAGGTGTACCCAGTGCCCTGACAAGAAGCCAGGCAAACACCATACTACGGGTGCTGCATTTTTAGGTCATATACACATTGATGGTCACTGCACTCGGTAAAATCAGCTTAAACATGAGCAGGAAAAACAGCAAAAGAGAAAGATCAGAGTCAAGCAGAGAAAGAAAAAGGGAAAAAAAGGAAACTTCTATTCTCCTCAGCTTTGCAAATCATTTGAAAGTTGGCCTCAGGGACTGGAACTGATTACTCAGGGGAAGCTGTAAGGACAGGGTACTTTTTCCTGTTAGGTTCATTTTTATTGCCTGTAAGGATAAGACATTGCTAGATGATGAAACAACTTCCCTGCTTGGAATCCTTTTTCTTAATGAATTGTAAACTGTTAAAAATGTACAGTTTTGAATTTTGATTTTTTTTTTTTAATTTTTACAGCTGCATATGAAAGGTCCCACACTGAGGTTGAATCTGAGCTGCAGCTGCTGGCCTACACCACAGCCACAGCGACACCAAATCCAAGCCTTGTCTTCAACCTACACAGCTCATGGCAACACCAGATCCTTAACCCACTGAGTGAGGCCAGAGATCAAACCCGAATCCCCATGGATACTAGTTGGATTCTTAACCCGAACCTGCTAAGCCACAATGGTAACTATGAGTATTTTGATTTTTAAAAAAGAAGGATCCCCCTATTACACTGTTGGTGGGAATGCAAATTGGTGCAACCACTATGGAAAACAGTATGGAGATTCCTCAGAAAACTCAAAATAGAATTACCATTTGATCCAGCAATCCCACTCCTGGGCATCTATCCAGAGGAAACCATGACTCGAAAGGACACCTGTACTCCAGTGTTCATCGCAGCACTCTATGCAATAGCCAGGACATGGAAACAACCTAAATGCTCATCGACAGAGGAGTAGATAGGGAAGATCTGGTACATACACACAATGGAACATTACTCAGCCATTAAAAGGAACAAATTACCAACATTTACAGCAACATGGATGGACCTAGAAATTATCATGCGAAGTGAAACCAGTCAGACAATTAGACAGCAACACCCAATGCTTCCGCTTACATGTGGAAACTAAAAAGACACAATGAACTTACTTGCAGAACAGAGAATGACTCATAGACTTTGGAAAACCTTGGTTTTTCAAATAAGACAATCTGGGGGGTGGGGGGATGCACTGTGGGTTTGGGATCTATAAAATTGACTTGTGATGATTTATGTACACCTATAATTGAAATAAAATCCATTAAGAAAAAAAAAAAAGGCTCCCTATTCCAATTTCTGTAGCATCTTGACAAAATTTGATTAAAGCAAGGTCTCTGAACAATGGCACCATTGACATTTGGGACCAGATAATTCCCTGCAGGGATGCTGTCTTGTGCATTGTAGGGTGTCTGCAGCATCCTCCCCACCCCCCGGCTTCTACTCACCAGATGCCAGTGACAACCCGCTACCCCTATCCAGTAAAAATAAAAAACGTCTACCCACAAGGCAACACAAAGCACCCCCCACTGCAACATCGAGAACCACAGGACCAAAAGTAAAAAGCCTTGCTCCCTGGTGACTGGGACCTGTGAACCCAGAGTCTAACAGTTTTGTGGAAAAAATAAGTTTTTTATTGGACTCTTAGGATTTAGTGCCAGAAGAGTAAGAATCGTTTCAGAAGGTCCCCCTTTGTAGATATTTGCAATATACCTGCCCAGTGTTATATATATATGTGTCTGAGAGAGGGAGGGGGAGAGGGAGAGGGAGAGGGAGAGGGAGGGAGAGAGAGGGAGAGGGAGGGAGAGAGAGAGAGAGAGAGAGAGAGGGAGAGAGGGAGAGAGAGAGAGGGAGTGTATTTTCCCCCCTTTCCTTTTTCAGCTGTGCCCACAGCATATGAAAGTTCCTGGGCCAGGGAACCAACAGAATCTGAGCCTCACCTGCGACCTACACCACAGCTGCAGCAATGCTGAATCCTTAACAGACCGCGCTGGGCCGGGGACTGCAACGGCAATAACACAGGGAAGAGTTGGATCATTACTCACTGCACCACAGCGGGAACTACTACATACATATTACTGACTTCTCTCTTTGACTTCAAGCTGAGAACTCTGTCATCATACTTGAGAGTAAGCTCTGTGACAATTCACCCTCCATCATTCCCCTCTATACTTCCCTCAAGTAAAAATAAGAAAGAATGACAGCAAATATGGAAACTTTTAAAAGCGGTCAAATGGTTTGTGGGCAGGTCAGAACCCTGTACTAGTATTTTTCCACCACTGAAAACCCTTGCCCACCTCCTTCAATAAACAAACAAAAAAATATGAGGTCCTCCTTTATGTTTTATAAAAGTAAAGAAAAAAGGGAAATGAGCTTTTTTTTTGGTTTTTAATTTGCTTTTTATGGCCACACCTGTGGCATACAGAGGTTCTCAGGCTTAGGGGTCAAATCAGAGCTGCAGCTGCCAGCCTACGCCACAGCCACAGCAACATGGGATCCACGCCACATCAATGACCTACACCACAGCTCACAGCAATGCTGGATTGATAGACCAACTGAGGGAGGCCAGGGATCAAACCCTCGTCCTCATGTATACCAGTCGGATTCAGTTCCGCTGTGCCACAACGGGAACTCCTGGAGTTTGTTTCTTAACCACACGGTACGATATACACATTCTCACCCCTCATCCTTTAAGAATCATGGTTGGGTCCTGTTCCAGTTATAGTGATTACTCTTCAATAGAACAATGACATCACAAAGGTACTTTGTAAGCAACTATTTGGCCTAACTTTAAATATTTGACTGCAATTTTGTACATGGATATATTTTCAGTTAATTTATTCAGAATGAGGTGTAATATAGATGACAAAAAATAGCTTGACTATATTTATCAAAATAAATTTAACTAGTTATGATGCACAAAGTTCAATGGCTTGAATTTAATCAACTTTTTATCGAATTTTCTGATATTAGAACCATCCAAAAATTGAACCATATGTTATTTGTTCTTGCAGGTGGGCAATATATTTTTAATATATCATGACAAAATGTATTTTAAATTCCCCTTAATTGGGGACATTCTGCATTCCCAGGCTTACAGAGGACAAAGGAATTAGGGAAAAGGGGTTAAATCATGAAAATATATAATTAAAATCATCAGTACCGGGAACATGAGTCTGGGTTTTATTTTATGTCAACAAACACCGAGCACCACCATGTGCCAAGTGCTAACTGTCGAGTTTGGCTCCTCGCACTCCCGCGGTCACTTTCAATCTCATGACAGTGTCGCTTAAGACGGATATTAAATTAACATCACTTAAGTGAACACCACTTAAGACCAATATTTAAATAGCACTTTGCAGATGAACTGCACTTTCACTTACATTAATTTCTGGATAAGCAAAAAATGACTGTGCACTTAACAAATGATTGCCTATATAGAAATACAAATCGATATTAAATCATAATGAAAACAGGTATGAGAGTGGGTGATTGTGGCAGCCACAGAAATGTGCCACTCAGATCTCCTTCAAGAGAACTGGCAGTGGGGAGCATAGTTATCTGAAACCGCAGTTGCAAACCCCCTGGATCTACCACCGGGTTCCTGCCAAGGCTACACTTCCCTCAGCTGTTGGGGTCTTAGTTCTGGCCAGCGCCCTGGGACTCAGGACTTAAAACTTTGACTCTGGACTCCCCAAGGGCTTGGCTGAAGCCTTCCTAAAACTGCACAGCAGTTGGAGGCTCTTACCAACCGGTTCTTCTTCCCGCTCTGTCATAGGTGTCACGCCTACAGCACAGGTACAAAGCTCTAGCCACCTCCTCCTGCTCCCACCCCTTTATCCTTTACACAAAATTCCCTCCAATAAATCCCTTGCTTGTCTAACCCTAATTGGCATCTGTTTCTCAGAGAACCCAAACAGACCCAGGTGGTGCTGAGAGTGGTTCAAGACAATAGGCAGTAAGATGGAGTTTGGAAACAGGCTCACTCACTGCCTGACTGATAAATACTATCCTGAGTGGCCCATTTGCTGAAGATTTCAGTAGTGATGACCTAGAAAAATCTCTTGATGGAGGAAAGTACCCCTGCAGGTGAGATGATTCAAGCATCTGAAAGCTACGAGGGGCACAAAGTCTATAAAGACATCAGAGTCAGTGGTTATTAAATTGCACCGGAGCCCTGCAGAGCAATAACGAGAGCCACTGACAATTAAATCTAAGTCTGAGAGCCAGAGATCAGAGCCTTTGCTAGCTTCCAAAGAGGCCCTCAGCTCCTGCAGTGAACATGCAGGCAGAGCTGAGAGGCAGACACAGGATCTGATCATAAGAGCTGCAGAGCTCCTGACACTGGCTCCTGACATCAGCCAGTGTAGGTCTGCTACGCTAAGGACAGGGCTTTGGTAGGGAAAATACAGGACCTTGAAATATGGGGTGGGAGATCTGCAAGGATGTTCTAAGCATTCGGGAACTGCAAGCCTCCCTGAATCCCTAGAGTTTGGAGAGGTAGTGTACCCTTCTAGAAAGAGCTAGCACTTCTCTCATATGGAAGAGAGCGCGAGGCTTCTCCCCCACAAGGCAGCAGGTGTGGAACGCTCCCATCTACACGCTAGGCTGCTAGCCAAATAACCAGAGTTCAATTCCAGTACCTCTTGAGTGGAAATATGTTAGGCTTGATAGGAGAGGAAGAAGATGATACACCAAAGGAGCTGAAAGACTTAGCTAATGTATACTGGCAGGAGCCAGGGCCGTGCTGCTGAGAATGGGGTCTGAGGGAGCTTGATCAAGGGGGCAAGAACATAATACTAAAAAAGGAAGGCATTAAACTGGGGCACTTGCTTACTTCATGAGATTTAGCACCCTGGCAAGGATCCTAGCGGATGGAGCAAACGAGGGTGGCTCTTAGAAGCCGAGAGAAAGCACTAGCTGGAATGGCACAGTGGAAACGAACGTGACTAGTATCCATGAGGATGCAGGTTAGATTACAGGCCTCGCTCAGTGAGTCAAGGATCTGGCACTGCCGTAAGCTGTGGTGTAGGTCACAGACATGGCTCGGATCCTGCATTGCTGTGGCTGTGGTGTAGGCCAGCAGCTGTGGCTCGGATTCTACCCCTAGCCTGGGAACTTCCATATGCTGCAGGTATAGCCCTAAAACACAAAAGTAAAAAAAAAAAAAAAAAAAAGTACTAGCCAACACTGAGCAAAGTGAAAATGCCTGTGTTGCTTTGGTAGCCTATTAAGGAAGAAATAAAGCGCTAAAGGACATCGGCATGATAGATGGATATACACTGTTAGGCTAAAAGACGACCTGACTACATCCCTTGGGAAAGCCGAGAGAGACACCATTCACCAAGGTCAAACGGAGTGTGCTGGTGAGAGGAACACTAACATCACCAAAAAGTTCAGTAATGGTTCTCCTCTGCAGGCCAGGGCCGGGCTCATTAAAATCTATGCTCACCATGCCCTTGTCCCCAAATATATACCAATTATAGAGGTCAGGGGGTGGTGCTTCACCATCAGGGCCAGGAGGCCATCATGACCAGCAACGCTGAGGGACTGCCAAACAGTCTTAATCTGCAGCAAGTTGTGAAAACAAAGCATAGTGTCTTTGAGGTAAAACAGATGGATATCCAATAAGGGTACTCCTTGATATCTACAACCAGAAAGAGGCAAGACTGGAGGAGCAGGGGGTCAAGTGTAGTCACAATAAAAGGCACAAGCTCTTGCTCAGTTACCAGACACGAAGCAAATTTTCATATCTGGAACCACTGATTGAAGATGTAGCTAGGTCCTTAGGAGGAAGGATCTTGCAAAACTGCAGAAAGTATATGCAACAATGGTTCCTCAAAAGGATCTATGACCATTTACTCAGTTGACCATGTGTCAACAGTGGGACAAGAAGAATAACCAGATATTGCCAAGACTACTGGACCTAGGGTTTGATTCCCACAGACCTGAAGAGTCACTGTGACTCTGTGAGAAGGGCAGCTTATGGGGGCCATTTAAGAAATGGAGATCTATCTAAAGTCTAACTTATAGTAGGTCCGCTGGGTCCATGAACTTACCCAGTTGTCATTTCCTCAGTTCCCAAATGCATATTTGGGGATGAGAGAGTTGGAGTAACCACCGTATTGGATCCTTGACCTGTAGGGCAAGAGCTGTGATTGTGAGGAAAACCAAGTAAAAACTTCTTATATCCTACCCCACCCCAAACAAGACAGTAAACAAAACCAACACTGCGCTGAGAGTGGGTAGGATAGGGAAGGTTAGCGTCATCATTAAGGACCTAAAAGACAGTGGTGGTGGAGGGGTGGGGGGCAGAGGAGGGGTGCAGCGGAAGCAGGGAGAGGAGCTGGTGTGGTCTCTTTCACCCGTTCAATTTGCCAACCTGACCTCTGCACAAACCAGACAGATTCTGAAGAATGACTGCAATGTCAATGCAAGCAGCTCAAAGCAGTAGCCCTGATCACAACTGCCACGCTGGACTTAACACCGTTGCTAGAGCAATATGTTGCCAGGCCTCAGGTGCATAGTATGCAGTTACTGACCTGGCAAATGCAGTTTCTTCTCCTGTTAAAAAAGAGGATCAACAACAGTTCACATTTACATGGAATGAGTAATACTCATTTAATTTTGCCCTCTAGCTGTTAACTCTCTGCACTCTCTCAGAGTCCAAAAAGATCTGGACTGGCCAGACATCCCACAGAACATAACTCAGCCATTACACTAAAGACATCTTGCCGACTGGACAGAGCAAGCAAGAGATGACTAGCACACTGGAAACCTTGGTAAGATAGTCAAGAGAGTGAGAAATTAACCCCACGGAAGTTTAGCCATCTGTCACACCGATGACTTTTTAGAAGTCTAGCCAACAGGGCCATGCCACGTCTCTTCCAAAATATCGTATTGGGAGGAAGCACTGTGCCTGCTGGGCCCCTTTGCGTTGTACAGGCAACATATTCCACACCTAGAAATATTTATGCTCTAGCTCCTATGTTGGTTAACATGGAAAGTTACCAGATTTGCACGGTGCCAGAGCAGGAAACAGTGCTGCAGCAGGCTGTGTGTGGGCTTGGGCCACAAGATCCAGCAGACCTTATGGTGTAGGAAGCATCAGTTGTGGGAAAAGATGCAGTGCGGAGTTTAACACAAGCCCCAGTGGGAGAAGCATAACACAAGACTCCCGATTCCAGAGCAAAGCCAAGGCATCTGCAGTGAATTAAACTTTTTAAGAAATAGTTCCTAAAATGTTGCTGAGCTCTGGTAGATACAGCATGCTTGACCATGAGCACCAAGTAATCTTGTGTCCAGAACTGCCCATTATGAGTTTAGTCAGACCCACCAAGATATATAAAGTTGTATGGACTTAGCAGCAGCCCATCAGAAGACGAAAATGGTACATATGCAACTGAGCCCAAGCAGGACCAGAGGGGACAAGTAAGATGTATGAGCAGGTAGCACAGACCTACATGTCCCCAATCACAGTTGCCTCAGTGCCATACTTCCCACTTAACCTAGAGCCATATGGGCATGTGGGGCACAACCAGCTAAAGGACAATGCCCAATACCAATGGGCTGCCTTGGCTCAAATTGTGGATGCAAGACACAAACGGACCATGGCTGCGTTACAGACAAAGAAGTAGGGCTTAAACGATAGTAATGAGGGAAAATGTTCCCCATGGGCAGATCTGGGACCAAGATACCTTGTCATAGTCTCACACAGACGTGGCCTAGGTAAGATCAATAGGCAGTGGTTAATGGCTGGACCCTCTGGTCAGGGTGTCAGATGCATTAGGAGTCAGAAGATCAGATACAAGGTCTGGGGTACAGATACACGGATGGACATAAAGAAGTGAACATAAGGAATATTTCTGTCTAACATGTTAGTGTCCACCAGAAAGCATCCACCACAGAAGAGGCACTGAGCAACCAAGTAGATAAAATGATTCCATCACTTGACACTGGCCAGCCTGGAAGAGACATAATGGGCACATGGATGGAATGGCTTGTGGCAAAAATAAAGGTCCAAAAGATTAACTCCCACTTACCAAAGCTGATCTAGCTATTGTGTTTCTGACTGTCTAATTAGCAACAGAGACTAATGCTATGCCCCCGACGCAGCACTATTCCTTCAGGAGAACGACAGGCCACATGGTATCAACTTGACTACACTGGATCCTTTTGATGCTAGAAGGGCCAGCAATTCATCTTCAAAGGGATAACTATTCTGATCTCCTCAGATACAAGAGTTACAAACTCTGAGCCAGCACCACTATTTAGGCATTAATGTAATGCCTAATTCACAGACATGCATCCTACTCAATACAGTTTTCATACAGGGCACTTATTTCAGTAAAGGAGTAAGAGTGGGCCCAACCATAGGACCCTCTGATCATATCACATGAACACAATCCAGAAATATGAAGTCTCACAGATCACTGGAGTGGCTTACTAAAGGTACAATGTAAGCACAAGCTCAGAGGCAACATGCTGAAAGGACGGGCTACCATCCTTCAGGATGCAGTATATGGTACCAAATCACCAGACAGGAGGACACAAGTGATGGATCCAATTACCATCACTTCCAGTGATCCACTGGAGGACTCTGCTTCATTCCTAAAACTCTGGGCTCTGCAGGGTTGGAGGAACTGGTCACCAGAGGAGGCACACTCTTACCAGGATACATAGCAAAAATCCTACAAGTACATGCCATGACTGTCACCAAGGTACCATGGATTTCTTATGTCCAGGGACCAGCAGGGTAGAAGAGGAGTCACTCTCCTGGCAGGGGTCACTGCCTTTGATCAGCGGGGGTGATGGGAGAAATATGTGAACACATGTGATTCATGCGGTGCCTATCGTTATTCCCTTGCTCCACCGCAACTGTAAATGGATGTGTGTAACAACCCCAGCCTATTGATAAGGGTATGATCAGCAAAGGTTTGTGTTCCTCAGAAACAAAGGTTTGGGTCACCCTTAAGTAAGCCACCAAAACCTGCTAAAGTGATAGCTGTGGATGAGAAACACTTAAAATGGCTGATGGAAGACAGAGAGAATGAACACTAGTTGTAACCCTTCAGTGACAGGGATACTGATGATCCAGTTCAACCCCTCCTTAGGTGAAGCACTTGGATATCATGGAGTTGCTTCCAATCCGGCAAGAAGCGAATCTATGTGGTGCAAGGGGTGCAGATATAGAAAGCTCTGTCCAGCATTCCCTCAAGAGTATGAGCTGGAGGAAGCACGGCTGACTGAGTCCCAGCTGAGGGGGTTCCTAGCAGTGACTCCTCTGGATTCACCACTGCATCTGCTGCAAGGCCAGGCCTTCCCAGCGCTGCTCCCTTCCAGTGACTGAGCACAGAGGGTAATGGCACCACCCCAACCCTGCACATGGAACTCCTCTGACAAGCGACTCTGGCTCAAGGACAGCCCAACAGCTTGGCCCAAACTTTTTTTGAACTGCCCTGCAGTCCTAGCCAGCCCAACTCTTATCCAGTGTTCCTTTTTTCTTTCCTTCCTGCTCTCCCGCCACAGGAGTCAGGAGGGAAGGTTCTCCCTGCCTCCTCCAGCTTCTTCCTCTTCATCCTTCAAAGAGAGTTCCCTCTAATAAATCTCTTGCAACACATCTAATCCACAGGCATCTGCTTCTTGATGGATTCAAGACGAAACAGAAACTTAGGTCTACGGGTCAGTATTTGCCTATTTTCTTAGAAACCACACCCAAACTAACAGCAGTATAGACGCACAAGAAAACTTGGTTCACCTTGTAAATCAAGTAATTTCAGGCCCACAATAGATCCTAAGGATTAAAAGGTAGATGCTGACCTCTTATCAGCCCTAAGAAGAACATGATGAAATATTTAAGATATCCAAGAAAGCATACACACAAAATAACAAAATGAACACAGAGCCTAAGAAAGAAATCTTATCCAAAGAGTTCAAAACTCCTGTGTATCCCACCCTGACCGTATCCTCCTCCCACTCCCCAGACCGTGACCTTTATCACCCCTGTGCATTTTTAAATATTACATTACAAATATATGCATTCTTTAACAACATATTTTCCTTTGGATTTTTAATCTCTTTTTTACTAACACCTTTCTAAAAATTAGGTTTATATAATACAGTTTACTAAGCTGATTAAAAAAAATCCAACCTATATCACACAGAATCATTTACAACTTAGTGAGATTAAAGAGAAATTATTTCGCAAAAATGGATCAAAGTCACAGTGCTGAAGAAGAGGATGTTTTATTACCTTGACCATAGTTATTATTGTTTAGAAAAGTTATATAAATATAGGTGATCATCTTTAAAATCTCAAAAAGTCAAATATAAATAAAAAACAGAAAATAAGTTCAGTTGAAACACGTTCTGGAAGTTCCTATGTGGCACACTGAATTAAGGGTCCAGCGTTGATGCAGCTATGGCACAGTCTGCAACTTTGGTGTGGATTCAGTCCCTGGCCCAGAAACTTCCACACATATGCCTTGAGTGCAACCAAAAAAAAAAAAAAAAATTGAAAAAGGTTCTGACACAATTTTTCTACATGTTATACGGGATACTAGGAAGAAGTATTGCAATAATTATCCAAAGTAATATTTAAGGGAGTTCTCATTGTGGCTCAGAGGAAATGAATCTGACTAGTATCCATGAGGACACAGGTTCGAACTCTGGCCTTGCTCAGTGGGTTAAGGATCTGGCATGAGCTGTGATGTAGGTCGCAGAAGCAGCTAGGATCTGGTGTTGCTGTGGATGTGGCATAGGCCAGCAGCTATAGCTCCGATTCGACCCCCAGCCTGGGAACCTCCATATGACACAGGTACAGCCCTAAAAAGACAAAAACAAAACAAAAACAAAAACAAAAAAGGAAAATACAAAGTAATATTTAAGGTCACAAAAGAGATGTTTGGTCTTAAACGTAAATGCAACTGTGGAGTGTCTAAAGTAACATATCAAAGCAAAAGTATACCTGCAATTTCTAACAGCAAAATATAAATTCGTTTGTAAATACTGTATTTTTCAATGAATAAAGGAAGATCAAGAATAAAATGTCAGATAATCTTTCAACCAGGCCGCCTTTAAAGATAGTTTTCCAGGATAGCAAAAATGTGCAATGATTAAGCTCTACACATACAACTAAACTGTTCTGTTGTCATCCTAGAGCCAGAACTTTTATTTGTAGAGTTCACAAATCAAAACTTAATAATTATATATCAGTATAGTAGGAATACCAAGTATTATTTCACAACTGCCACTATGTGTTTCTTCTTCTCTGACACAATCCGTACAGATCCAGGCTTGCTATGTTTGATACGATTCAGTTCCCTAGAAATAAAATATACAAAATATAAGCAAGATTACGAGAAGTCATCTTAAGAAAACATTCTCAGAAAAATCACAAGGCATTTTCTTTCACTGAAAAACCACATATTGGGGGAAAAAGTTTTCACAATGAGACTAAGTAAAAAGTAGCTAGAAATTAACCTTTGATAACTTATTTAATTACTTCTCTTATGACATATTTGTGTCCTTTACTATAACTAAAAACTTGCTGCAGTTATTGAAATATTTAAATGATTCGATCCTAACATCTACCCAAAGACAAAATAATAATAACTTGTATAGTCTAATAGAAAAAAAAAAAGATCTCTTAGAATTTCTATAAAACTCGAGGATTGCAGAGAGAATATTCTACAGGGGAAATGGTGGCGGTGCAAAGCTCTGCTTTAGAGCCAAAATGTTAAGATTCCAAATGTTATGATGAAGCAAATAAGAAAAATTTTTATTTAAGAAATGTTCTTGGCAGTCTTTAATTTGGAACATACACAGGATCTTTTAATTCCAGCTATACTAGAAGTCATTTAAGAAAAAAAAAACCACTATCCATTTACAATGGTTTTTTAGTAAGCATTTTCTTACTGTGATATATGTCATTGTCATTGTTTGTCCTTTAAGCATATTCTCAAAGACAGGGAATGAAAATTCTCACCATGTTAGATGACCACTGCTTCTCCGTTTATCAGGAAAAAGAAAAAAGCCCAGAGAAGTATTCAAAAACAACCCTAATGTACAACAGCACATAAACTATTCCCTTAAAAGGCAGGTGTCTCGTTTGTTTGTTTTTGATGAGACCCAAGGTGGGAACCGGGAAAGGGTACTGGGACAGAGTCAAATGCTCCGAAACATACTTGCGCCGACGAGCTTCTTTCATGATACGCTGTTCCTGAATCTGGCTGTAGATAGATTTTGGCAGATGTCGGTGACGAGAGATACGTTTTATATGAGGATGATGTTGAAATTTCTCCTTTAGCTTCTGGTTATAATCTGTGGCTGCTTTTTCTCGTGATGTAAGCTGAAAAAAATGCATTTTGATGTTTTAATGAATAGCGAGTTCTCTGTTTTGCTTCAGCATAACAGAGTTCAGAAAGCAACGTTTCCCCCCCTAGACTAAACTTTCATGACATGCAACCACAACTGCTAATTTAACTGTACCTCTAACAAAGTTATGTGAGTGATACAGGCTCTGTGAGCACTGAATTTCCTTCTAGACAGCATACAGATGGATGCCACCAAATGAAAAAGAGCAGTTCTGAGGGAATCGGCCTCTGTGGACCACTGAGTTGGACCTACCCTAGACATACATAACATAGAAAAGGCGACTAAATGAATCACTCAAAATTGTTTTTCTGTAAAAATAAATAAAAGGAAAAAGCGTTTGATGCCGTAACAACTAGTCTTTGTTTAACAACTGTTAAGGATGATACGATTTAGGGGAGCATACAATGAACTGAAACCTAGGCATAATGTATTACTTACTAATCATTAAACCTAAAATTAAATTATCTTTAATTACTGCTTATCATATCTTGATTATTCCACCAGGGCTAAACAGAAAATAACCCATACTTAACTTCTTCTTAAACTTAACATTTATTTCAGTAACATTCTGTATGTTTCTTACAGAAAACATCAGACATTTAGAAAAACATCAATACAACAAAAATCAACTGTAACTCACAATCCAGAGGTAGCTAGCCAATAGTAACATCTGCTGTATTTTCACTGAACCTTTTTTTAAAGTCTGAAGTTGTGCGTTTTTTTAAAGTTAAGTGTTTCACTGTGTCTTTGATATTAAAATACCTCACAGGGACTTGAAGTCTTTGATTTGCCTGATTATTATTCCTTTAGCAGAAAAAATAGGTGTTCTAAATTCTAAGTTTCTAGTCCCTACATCTTCTCTCCCTACCTCAAGAAAAACCCAAAGAAACAAGAAGGCTCAAATATGATCAAACATCTGAATTAACAAAAGCCTCTGAAGGTGTCTTTGACATGAAAAAAGTAAATCTCAACAACCCTGTCTGTTTTGTCGCTATTTCTTTTCATCACAGCTAATGCATTTCAAATAAATTCTCTTCATAATGTTATGACATTCAATTAAATTTGAAACTAGCTTTACGACAATGAAAGAACATGGGATCTCTTACCACACCCAATTTTTCAGAGGCATTAGCTTTCCATAGACGAATGTTCATTTCATCAGATCCACACATAATGTACTTGCTGTCAGAAGTCCATTTTACACAGATAACATGTTGCATTCTCTTCGTGTGATACACTTCTCTATAGAAGAGGAATTAAGTTGAAACCCTTGGGATTTTGGTAAAGATTATCAAGTAACAGTTTAACATTTTTGAATCTTAACATAGTATAAAAGACAAATTAAAACTCATTTAGGTGTATTTTCATTGAACCAAACTAACAAGATTCTATGCTAAGAGAATTAAAAAAAAAAAATCCTGCCTTCAGAAAAGTTATAATCCAATAAAAAAATAAGTATAGGAGTTCCCATCGTGGCTCAGTGGTTAACGAATCCGACTAGGAACCATGAGGTTGTGGGTTCAATCCTTGGTCTCGCTCAGTGGGTTCAAGATCCAGCATTGCCATGAGCTGTGATGTAAGTCGGATCTGGCTCGGATCTGGCATTGTGGTGGCTGTGGCATTGGCTGGTGGCTACAGCTCCGACTGGACCTCTAGCCTGGAAACCTCTATGTGCTGCGGGTGCGGCCCTGGAAAAGACAAAAAAATAAAATAAAATAATAAGTATAAACAAACTATAAGCAAAACTAGACGTCCAGAAAAGTTCACAAAATAATACACATAAATACATAATACATATAATACAAATAAAATGTTGAAGCTAGAGTGATTAATAATAAGGTCAACCACCACACTTTTCTGGGGTTTCATTTTACTGGAAAATAAATGCAACAACATTCAAAGAGCACATCCCGATATGTTGATCCTAATGTCTGATTTCTGTTTTGGTCAAACTATTTAAAAATCTTAATTAAATGAACTAAGAGTTGATGATTTACATATGTGAAAAGAAAGGGAGGGCTAGAGAAGAGTCTGGTGAGTTACTAAGAATCATTTAACAAACGGAGATGTCAAATATCATACCTATTTGGAAGGCTGTGAAACATGCTAAGTGAATTCACAGAAGATACTATATTAGGAAGTGTTAAGCAGAGAATTAAAAAGCAAGTAAAAGCCAAGGTCAGAAAAAAAACAAAGATGAGACTTCTGGAGAAGTGAAATTTCCATATCTGGATTAAGTGATTCAAAATACAGACTTCTTAAGAGAAAGGAAACAGGTTCAGCAAATTCTGCATGGTAAAAGATAACCTATACATGATGACGAAATCAAGAATTTATATCTATAAAAATATCTCTGAACTTCACTTAGAAAGCTGGTCTATTACACTGTTTCTAACAGCTACAATTCGAGCTCTTGAATGAACATGTAGATAAAGCATGAGAAACTTATTTCTAAATGAGGGAGGATGATCAGAAAGAACATCCTATTATTAAAACAAAAAGTAAACGAGACTGACCACTTTCTTCTCTCAATGCTCTGCTTTTACAAGACTCAATTCTTATAATCTTTACCTATTTAAGATGCCTTTTTCCCCCACAGCATTGTACTGAACTTAAATATTAAGAAATTCACATAGTCTTTGGTAATCATTAAAAATAATCCGTTCTGGAGTTCACGTCATAGCTCAGCGGTTAACGAACCTGACTGGTATCGATGAGGATGCAGGTTTGATCCCTGACCTTGCTCAGTGGGTTAAGGATCCGGCATTGCCATGAGCTGTGGTGCAGGTCACAGACACGGCTCAGGTCCTACGTGGCTGGGGCCCTGGCTTAGTCTGGCGGCTAGAACTCCAATTGGACTCCTAGCCTGGGAACTTCCATATGCTGCAGGTGCGGCCCTAAAAAAAGACAAAAAGACAAAGAAAAAATAATAATAATAATCTGTTCATATATTAGACCAGACAAATCCAATGGTTAGTCACTTAACCTACTTAGAATCCTCCTTAATGGTAAACTATACAGAGTTCTTAATTTCTAAATGTTTTTATGCTTGCACTTATAACAGATACATAAAGGTCAATATAAGTTATAATATTTGGAGACAAATATGTTTAAAAACTTAAATTTTTTACATAGTCAAATAATCGTTCCAAGTGAATGTGACTGATTTACTTGTTTGCTAAGTAAATACTGAATAAAATCCCAGTAGAGGCCTACTTTCAAATATAGATTTAACTGTAGTTGCTGAAAACCTACTCAAAATTTACCTTAAAAATATACTTTAAAGTCCGTCAAAGGAAAGTTTAAAAAAAAAAAAAAAACTGGGGAGTTTCCATCGTGACTCAGCAGAAACAATCTGACTAGAATCCATGAGGACGCAGGTTCGATCCCTGGCCTCAGTGGGTTAAAGATCTGGCATTGCTGTGAGCTATGGTGCAGGTTGCAGATACGGCTTGGATCCCGCATTGCTGTGGCTGTAGTGTAGGCTGGCAGCCGTAGTGTAGGCTGGCAGCTGCAGGTCCAAATCAATCACTAGCCTGGGAACCTCCATATGCCATGGGTGTAGCTCTTAAAAAAAGACCAAAAAAACAAAAAAAAAAAAGCACTGGTTATTCAAAGCATTGCCTGTACTATTTGATGTCTATAATGATAGGAAACTAGAGCGACCACAGAAACCAGAAGTAGCTTTTAAGCAGATGAAGGGAAAGGTCAGTGGGAATACCATTTATATCTAAATCCAATAGGAAGTAACACATATTAAAATTGTAATTAAAAAATCTCCAAATGATATCAGGAGACGATTCCCCAGAAATGTGGTATAAGTTCTCACTTCATACAATTTTGGAATAATTTGTGCTTTTAACTAGACTCTCATGTTTTAATTGCCCACATTAGCTTTAGAGTAATTCAGCTTGAACTCAGTCAGGGGGCTCTTGGGATCATAGGTGCCCAAACATTCCCATTGCTCATACTCTTCCTTTGTTCTTTCCCATTCTTTGGGTCTGCTTATGCATCATGCTAGAAAAGTATTGTCCTATTTACCACCTTTGGAGGTCTTGGTGCTGAGACATGATGGAGGGTCACTCTCTTGATTCTTTTCTTAATATTTTCCAGAGAGGTGAGAATAGAAACTACCAGCCTTGCCTTGGGCCTGACTGAATAAGTCCCACAAACCTTTGTAACAGTCTGGAGAATATCAGATTAGCTGCAACAGCCACATAGGAACCAACCCCAGGAATTCTACAAGGGAGATGATGGAATGAAGGTCAAAGTCACCAGAACACCCAGTCAATATCGTTTTGATTCAAATTCAAGCAACTTTGTTTTTCTTTTTATGGCTGCACCTGCAGCATATGGAAGTTCCCAGGCTGGGGTTCGAATTGGAGCTGCAGTTGCTGGCCTATGCCATAGCCACGACAATGCTAGATCCAAACCGCATCTGTAGCCTACACTGCAGCTTGTGGTAATACTGGATCCTTAACCCACTGAGCGAGATCAGGGGTCAAACCTGCATTCTCATGGACACTATGTTGCGTTCTTAACCAGCTGAGCCACAGCAGGAACTCCCAAGCCACCTTTTTAATCATATAAATGGTGATGATGACAATTACCTGCTAGTAACTTACCACGATACATAATATCACTTGCTCAAATTAAAGGAGAGAAGGATGCAACTATTACAAGTGAAAATACCATAAAATGAGACAGGCTGATTGGCTATGATCAAAAAATGTACGGAGTTCCCGTCATGGCTCAATGGTTAACGAATCCGACTAGAAACCATGAGGTTGCGGGTTCGATCTCTGGCCTTGCTCAGTGGGTTAAGGATCCGGCATTGCCGTGAGCTATGGTGTAGGTCGCAGATTCGGCTTGGATCCTGTGTTGCTGTGGCTGTGGTGAAGGCCAGCTGCGGTGAAAGCCGGTGAAGGTCACACAGCTCCTGTTAGACCCCTAGCCTGAGAACCTCCATATGCCACGGGTGCGGCCCTAGATAAGGCAATAAGACAAAAAAAAAAGAAAAAGTCTGGAAGAGCTGTGTGACTCTAAGGAAGAGGCTCCATCTGAAAGATCTTTCGGTTGTGAACACAGGGCTGGGATTAGTGAGGTACCTATGGTGTAAACTTTAAGAGGTGCTTACTTTCAGGATGGGCAGATGCAGGGCTGGCACCTGCATGACCCTGAGAATGAGAAACTCCTTGAATTCTATACCCTGGGCAGCTCACTTAAGACACACCCTAGTTCTGGCACTGCTGGAACAGAAAGATGGTGAGTCAGGAGGATATGCCTTTGAAAACGAACATCATTTTTTCAGAAAGTTCAGAAAACTTTAGCACTGTAGAAGCTAGGCTAGTTAACCTCAAGCATAAGGATCAAAATTCTCATCACCGCACTAAATTGGTAAGACGTCTTCACCCTGTTACAGTTAAAACACCAAACTGAATGTTCTCTAGGTTTGTTTTAAGTGAAGCAAGAGTCCCAGAAAAATGCTCTGTAATCAGTCTTTATGAAGCTGGGGTAAGTGCGTTACCAGCTCCACACCACTGTCCGCCAGCACCGACCATCACCTCCTACCCTCAACACAGGGGTTCTCTGTTCTTTCCTTCCCTGATCCTACTGACTTTTCTTCTTTCCTTTTCTACAACTCCCAATCATTCCTTGTTATCTTTCACCACATCCACCTTTTCCCACACTGAACTCTTAATTCCAAGAAGACAAGGCCACCCAATCAAGTATATGTATACACTACATGCATGCATGTACTGCGTGTGTGTGTGTGTGTGTGTACATTTACACATATCTTTATAATATATCTTTTTAAATTTTAATGTTATTATTTTCCCCGTTACAACATTTAATACTAATCATCA
Source organism: Catagonus wagneri (assembly GCA_004024745.2). Taxonomy (NCBI): domain Eukaryota; kingdom Metazoa; phylum Chordata; class Mammalia; order Artiodactyla; family Tayassuidae; genus Catagonus; species Catagonus wagneri. Next base: position 3,153,245 of record PVHT020000230.1, on the reverse strand, counting down.
TATGTTACTGGTACTCTTTACTGCCATCATGATGGGTGGGGGTGCTGCACACCCCCAGTGGTCTGGGAGTGCCAGTATTAGCATTATTAATCGCTCTTAAACTGCATTAGGGAAATCCTTAAGTTCTTCACTATCAAATTAAATTTTTTTATAGTTTACTATACTTTAGCACAGTGAAAAAATACTATGAGTGAACCCTAATGTAAACTATGAATTTAAGGCGATTATGATGTGTCAGTGTAGGTCCATCCTACAATTTGGGGAGGTTAAGAAACATACCCTCTTATGAGGAATGTTGATAATGAGACAGGCTATGCATGGGTAGGGGCTGAGAATATATGGGAAATCTCTCTACTTTCCTCTCAATTTTGCCGTAAACCTAAAACTCCTCTGAAAAAAACAAATCTTTAAAAAAATTATAAAACACTTAAAAATAATTATAAAATAAAAGGTTTTACTCTAAGGCAAACATTACTATTTCACAGCAACGAATTATATAAAGATAATATCCTGTTCAATGCAGAAACTGCCCAGTAGGCTGATGTTCTGCCCATAGATGATGCATTGGAAGCTGGTACCCAAGTCACAATACCTAGTGGGAGCCCCATCATAAACACACAACCAAACAACTCTTCAAAAAAGATAAATGAGGATCAAGAAAAAAAAAATCAAACATAGACAAACGTTTATTTGTAGTAACATACCTGCTTCTACTTTTGTCCACAGGAAAGATCCGAATAGATTTATCAAAACTAGCAGACACGAACTCTTTCCCAGTGGGAGAGTAATCCACATCAAGCACCGCAGATACGTGATCCATATGCACCATTACAGGAGTGTCCAGCGCACGCATATCAAAAGTATATAAGCTGTAAAAGGAATTTAAATTATTTGACATGAATTTCCATTTTAAAAGAACATATGTAGTACTAAGAGACACTAGTGAAAATAAGACTATTAGCTAAATAATGCATATCTAAATAGATAACCAATTTTCACATGACAGGTAAGGGAGAAGGAAAATTATTGTTTACTGTTCCTTAAGATTATACTTATACATGTTCATCCTTATAAACATAATTCCATTGTAGAAAATGTGCAAACTTCAAAAGAATACAAAAAGTGTAAAAAACCTACTTTTAATTCCACTGCCCAGGGAAAGTCAGTTAGCACAGTGTAATTATCTCTAATCTTTTCATCCTGTTATTTAATTATATGTCTTTTAATAAAATTAAGATAATACTGTAAAAAGCTCTTTCATGTAGTATATTATGAGCATGTGTCCATTAATAAATCTCTGAAAATATTTTAATGGCTTCATATGTAAATATGAGTTAAAGTAACTGATTATTTAAAGAAATTTATTAATAAAATTTCCAATGTTTTACTATTATAATTCTTAAAATGAAATTTTGAAATTCTTTTAACTTTTAATCTTTAAAAGGGACAGATTCCACTAAATCTGAACAGATTCACATAAGTAGAATTATTAAGTCCAAAGGCATGAGCATTTTTTAAAGCTTTTGAGTTGACAAATCTTTTCCAACAAAGTTACAATAACTTACACTCCATCAGTGATATACGAGTGAGCACAGCTTTGCAAAGGGTACACTAAAATTAGAAAACTATACTGTGTGCACAATTGATAAACACAACGACTTCATGGCTTTCAAGGTTTAAAAATTAATTGACAACTGAAAGAATAGTGCTTCAAATGAGCCAAGAGATGATGGACAGTAGGAATACTGTGACCAAGTTCCTAACATGAAAATACTTCTGGATGCTAAGATTAGCCAGCAAAAATTTGAGGAGAAACAAGATATCTCCATAATTTCAAAGTATCTCCCCAAAGATAGGCATTAATTACAAAAGGAAAAAGCTGCAACTTTAAGGTGAAAAAAACTGGCAGAAACCACTTTAAATGATCGATCAAGGTTAACATCACCAGAAATAAGAGGTACTGACATCATGTACCCCTGATTTGATGCACCAAGAAGGGTATTTCAGTTTTGTGGTACTCTTGCCAAAAATTCATACCCTCAATGAAATAATAAGAAAACACCAGTTAAGCCCAAATTAAGCGTAGTCTACCATATAACTGACAAGACCTTCTTAAAAGTACTAAGGGCATGGAATTCCCATTGTGGTTCAGCGGGTTAAGAATCCAACTAGTATCCATGAGAATGTGGGTTCGATACCTGACCTCGCTCAGTGGGTTAAGGATCTGGCATTACCACAAGCTGCGGCATAGGTCACAGTTGTAGCGCAGATCTGGCGTTGCTGTGCCTCTGGCACAGGCCAGCAGCTGCAGTTCCAATTCAGCCCCTGGCCTGGGAACTTCCATATGCTGCAGGTGTGGCCCTAAAACAAACAAACAAAAAAATGGAGTTCCTGTTGTGGTGCAGCAGAAACAAATCCGACTCGGAACCATGAGGTTGTGGGTTCAATCCCAGGCCTCGCTCAGTGGGTTAAGGATCTGACGTTGCCATGAGCCGTGGTGTAGGTTGCAGAAACTGCTCGGATCCCGCGTTGCTGTGGCTGTGGTGTAGGCTGGTGACTACAGCACCGATTAGAACCCTAGCATGGGAACCTCCATATGCTGTGAGTGCAGCCCTAAAAAGACAAAAGACCAAAAAAAAGAAAAAAGAAAAAAAATGTACTGAGGTCATAAAAGGCAAGGGAAGCTTGAGGAGGCCACAGACTAAGCAGACTAAGAAGATATGACAATCAAATGCAATGTGGGATCCTGCTCTGAATCCTAAAATAGTAAAAGAACATTAGTGGAAAGGCTGGTGATGGGAAAAAGTCTGTAGTTAACAGTATTGCACTAATTTTTTGGTTTTGCTAATGGAACCATGGTGATGTAAGACAACATTAGCGGAAACTGGCTGACAGGAACTATTTTTATAACTTTTCAGTAGGCCTAAAATTATTTCGAGACAAAAATTTAACAAAAGAACCTACACTTTAAAAAGAGTATTTTGGGGGAGTTCCCCTTGTGGCTCAGCAGTAACAAACACAACTAGTATCCATAAGGATGTAGGTTCAATCCCTGGCCTCGCTCAGTGGGTTTAGAATCTAGCGTTGCCGCAAGCTACAGTGTAGGTCACAGATGTGGCTCAAATCTGGCATTGCTGTGGCTGTGATGTAGGCCAAAGGCTGCAGCTCCGATATGACCCCAACCTGGTAACTTCCGTATGCCATAGGTTCAGCCCTAAAAAAGCACATAGAACAGAACAGAATTTTTTTTTAATACCATTACTACAAAAATCACTGATGCCAATGACAAAAACTCCCAAATATCATGAAATTCTCATCAGGAGACAAGTCACTGTTCTCTTCTAAAATCTTCAGCCTAAGTCATACTGATCTTTGAGGTTAAATCTCTGGTTGGTGGGAATGTAAATTGGTATAGAACTATGGAAAATAGTACAGAGGTTCCTCAGAAAACTAAATATAGAACTACCATATGGTCCAGCAATCCCACTCGTGGGTGTATATACAGATAAAACTATTATTCAAAAAGATACATGCACCCCTATGTTCACAGCAGCACTACTGACAATAGCTAAGACATGGAAACAATCTAAGTGTCTATCAACAGATGAATGGATAAAGAAGATGTGATACATATTCACAATGGAATACTACTCAGCCATAAAAAAGAATGAAATAATGCCATTTGCAGCAACATGGATGGATCCACAGATTATCATACTAAGTCAGACAGAGAAAGACAAATATCATGTGATATCACTCATATGTGGAATCTAAAATATGACAAAAATGAAACTATCTACAAAATAAAAACAGACTAATTGACAAGGAGAACAGACCTGTGGTTGCCAAAGGGGAGGGGTTTGGGGTTAGCAGATTTAAGTTATTATACAAAGACGGGATAAAAAACAAGGTCTTACTGTATAGCATAGAGAACTATATTCAATGTCCTATGATAAAACATAATCAGAAATATTTTTTAAGAAGAATGTATATATGTATAACGGAATCATTTTGCTGTACAGAAGAAATTCACAACACTGTAAATTAAGTATACTTTAATAAAAAAAATTTCTGAGTTGACAACTGGTTTATATTCCTTATCTAGAGCAATAGTTCTCAATCAGGTTTATTTTGTTTTGGTAAATTTTGTTTCTTTACAATTGTTTTAATTTCTACATGAGAAAAAGGTTAAGAACTTATACAAATTCCACACAAATCACCCATCTGGATGCAAAATGTCTATATAAACAAAAACTTCAGTCATAGCCATCCTTCAGGGATAATCTATTCCAATCCTGGTTTTTTTTTTTAGTGCCACACCCACAGCATATGGAAATTCCCAGGCTAGGGGTCAAATCAGAGCTGTAGCTGCCAGCCTACACAACAGCCATAGCAACACGTGACCTACACCACAGTTCACGGCAACGCTGGATCCTTAACCCACTGAGCGAGGCCAGGGACTGAACCTGCGTCCTCATGGATACTAGTCAGGTTCTTAGAGTTCTTAACCTACTAAGTCACAAGGGGAATTCCCCAATCCTGTTATCTTATAGATGATGAAACTATGGTACTGGCATAGTTTATATAACTTGCCCAAATTTCTACAATAGTCACTGGTTGAGTCTAGACTTGAACTTGGGTTTCTAAATCAGAAAGACTAGATGATTTAAAGGGCAAGACAGGAAATAAAATATGAAAAATATAGAAAAAGGATATCACAGAAAGATCACTTTCAATTAAGAGCAATTATGGGAGGTCCTATTGTGGCTCAGTCGTAACAACCCCAACTAGTATCTATGAGGACACGGGTTCGATCACTGGCCTTGCTCAGTGGGTTAAGAATCCAGTGTTGCTGTGGCTGTGGCGAAGGCCGGCAGCTGCAGCTCTGATTCAACCCTTAGCCTGGGTGAGAACAGGTGAGGCCTAAAAAAGACAAAACTCTAATAGTCACTTCTTACAAGAGATGTGCTCTTTGCTTTAAGTGCCATATGTAATTCTTCCCAAGGCAAATAAAGTGAGAAATCCCAAGGATACTCTGAAGAAAGATATGTTGCCAAAGTAGAACAAACTTTAGAAACCTTAATAAGGTTGGTCAGTAGGACAATTTTTTATTGTCTTTAACTGGAAGAAGGCCATTTAATTTCACACATCAATAAAAGTTAAAAGGGCTTCAATTAATGTGGTTTGGTATTACCAGTTACTAGAGTCCAACTTAGCCTCTTTTTACTACAGAAAAGTCATAATACATGTTTTTAGTTGGTACCAAGAAAGAATTTTATGCATGAGCTATTTTCTTTGCTGGCTGCACCATGGCATATGGAAGTTCCCAGGCCAGGAACTAAACCTGCGCCACAACAGCAATCCAAGCAGCTACAGTGACAACACCAGGTCCCGAACCTGCTACACCACAAGAGAACTCCATTTCTGAGAATTTATATTTTCATAAATAACAGTAGTGGAAAGAACAAAGAACTTAAATAATAGATCTAAAGTTCAATCCAATGACAAACTTTGACCTCTCCAAAAAACATATATTAAGAATCCATCAGGAGTTCCCTTTGTGGCTCAGTGGTTAATAAACCCAACTAGGATCCATGAGGATATGGGTTTGATCCCTGGCCTCACTCCAAAGGTTAAGGATCCAGCGTTGCCATGAGCTGTGATGTAGGTCGCAGACTTGGCTCGGCTTGGATCCCGCGTTGCTGTGGTTTTGGTGTAGGCCAGGGGCTACAGCTCTGATTTGACCCCTAGCTGGGAACTTCCATATGCAACGAGTGTGGTCCTAAAAAAAGCAAAAAAAAAAAGAAGAAAGAAAGAAAAAAAGAATCCATCATATGTGTAGCACTACACTACATGCTTTGGATAAAAAGAGATGAATTAAGACACTCTTTTCTCATTAGGAGGTTAAACTCCCTACATCCATTCATCCATCCACAGCCTACCTATAAAAAGGGGTTAACATACATGTCCTAGTAAGTTAGTTAATGTGAAATGCTTTAACAAATTTTAAAGCAATATATAAGACATGATAAAATTCCATCTAGGTCAAGAACTTAAGGCTGCTAAATTATCTTTACATGGAGTCACAGAATAATATATCTGCAAATATTAAGGTAAAGATTAAAACTTTATTTTTCCTTTTGTCTTACCAAAGTAACAGCAGTAACTGACCACAACATGACCACATGAGTATCAACTACCTGAAGAGCTACATATTTTATAGGCAGATATTTGTTGTTTATTTATTCATTCATTCATTTATTCATTCCTTGGCCATGCCCTTGGCTCGCACAAGTTCCCAGGCCAGGGATCGAATCCAAGCCACAGCTGTGACACAGATCTTTAACTGCTGGGCCACCGGGAAACTCCAATCCTGTCATTATTTATATGGTCTATGTCAGAGATGAGGCAACTTGTTGTGTAAAGGGCCAAATAATAAACATCCCTGGGGAGTTCCCGTCGTGACTCAGAGGAAACAAATCTGACTAGTATCCATTAGGACGCAGGTTCCGATCCCTGCCCTCGCTCAGTGGGTTATGGATCCAGCATTGCCGTGAGCTGTGGTAGAGGTCACAGACGTGGCTCGGATCTTGCGTTGATGTGGCTGTGTTTGTTGTGTAGGCCAACGGCTACAACTCCAATTCAATGCCTAGCCTGGGAACCGCCATACGACACAGGTGTGGCCCTAAAAAGACAAAAAGACCATATGACCCACAAAGACAAAAAATTTTTGGCTTCGTGGGTCATATGGTCTCTGTTGCAACTACTAGCAACATAGCATATTTTGGCATTATAGCACAAATGCAGCCATATTCCATACATAAATAAACGTGGCTCTATTCCAAGCAACAGACAGGATTTGGTCCAAAGATAATAGTTTGTCCCTGGTCTATATCATTTTGAAAACTATGAGAAGAATTTAAAAAAAATTTTTTTTTGTCCACTTAGGGCCACACCCACAGCATATGGAAGTTCCCGGGCTACGGATCAAATCAGAGCCGTAGCTGCCAGCCTATGCCACGTGGGATCCAAGCTGCATCTGATCCCGCTCAGATCAGACACTCATGGCAATGCTGGATCCTTAACCCACTGAGCAAGGCCAGGAATCGAACCTGTGTCCTAAGGATACAAGTCGGGTTCATTACCACTCAGCCACGATGGGAACTCCGAAAACTAAGAGTTTTTTAAAGAAGTACTTCTCTAATTTGGGACTTTTTTTTTTTTTTGGCAAAACAAATGGCAATTTTCTTACATATGCGAAGGAATACTACTTTGGTAAACATTTCATTAGTAAGATTTATACAAATAAGTCATCACTGATAGAAATAAGTAAGTTTAAAAAAGAGGGGAACTTACTTGTAATCTTCGTTTGCTGCAGTAAAAATGAAAGCTTCCATAGGGTTCCAGCCAATTGTATTTGTTCTCATATCTAAGATGACCTAAGAAAGGAAGCGTACACTAACCCATTACTAAGAAATTAAGTCCCTCTAAAATAGATAGATTTCCTTCTTTTTTCACTGACTGAAGCAAATACTTTAGTAAACATCTATAATGTGTACAGTGCTTGGCTCGGTGCAAGAGGAAAAGAAAATCAATGACTATTTCCTGAATACACAGGCAGAGTGGTAAATACTGAAAAATATAAAAATGCTTAATAAATGGTCCCTTGACCTCAAAAAGCTTACAGTTTAGTCAGAAAAATGAGGCATATATAAGAAAAGGTAAAATATTAAAATGAAGTAGCAAATAATTAAATATCAAATCAGGACCAAATTAATGGTGAGCTTAGGGTTAAAGTAAAGAAGGGTTTCAAAAGATAAGCATGATTTGAGCTGATGTGTGAAGGACCAGTATATTACAGTGTTTCTCAAAAGGAACATTTTGGGCGAGATAATCTTTATTGTATGTGACTGTCCACTGTAGGATATTTAGCCTCTTGGGAGCCTGTCCATTAAATGCCAGTAGCAGTCTCTAAAATGTCCCTCCTACACTTTCAAAAATATACTTGGTGGGAAGTACAACCCCTGATTGAGAACTACTACATATAGGCGAGAAAACGAACATTCATGGTCTAGTAGACAGAACAAAGAAATAAAAGAGAACAGGTCTGCATGCATCAAGGTGACCTACATGTGACAAGTCCTATTTAAATGTTACCTTACTGACTGAAACAAATAAACAGATGGAATACAATTTGTGACTGGATTTTATGGGCCCTTGAGAGCCAGGGCCAGCTGGCTCAGTTCCTTTCTTCCACCTAAAAATAATGACGTACCATTAATTGAGAATGGAGGGGTTAAGGGGACAGAACCTACCATTTATGTATTTATGTATTTATGTATTTATTTATTTATTTATTTACTTTTGGTCTTTTTGCCTTTATGTAGAGCCGCACCCGCGGCATATGGAGGTTCCCAGGCTAGGGGTCTAACAGGAGCTGTAGCTGACGGTCTTCGCCACAGCAACGCAGGATCCGAGCCGCGTCTGCAACCTTCACCACAGCTCACGGCAACGCCGGATCCTTAACCCACTGAGCAACGCCAGGGATCGTACCCGCAACCTCACGGTTCTTAGTCGGATTCGTTAACCACTGAACCACGAAGGGAACTCCAGAATGAAGCATTTATTAAACTGGTACTCCATGTTAGTATTCTGCTAAATGCTTCAAGTATCATGTTTTGTTCTCACCATTGTGCTGCAAAGTAGCTATTAATATCACCATTTTACAGGAAGAAGCACAGATTGACCTATCTGCTTAAGGTCTAACACCCAAGTTCATGTAAGATCTTCCCACCACATCACATGAATGGGTGAAATGACTGGAGTGGTACTTTGGAAACACTATCGTATATATCTAGTTCAAACTTCAATGAAGTAATATTTTTTAGGGCTACTTGTAATATTTTTTAGGGCTGCACTTGGCGGCATATGGAAGCTCCCTGGCTAGGGGTCAAATCAGAGCTACAGCTGCCATCCTACACCACAGCCAAAGCAACCTAGGATCTGATTCTTAACCTACCAAACGAGGCCAGGGATCGAACCCGCAACCTCATGGTTCCTAGTCAGATTTGTTTCTGCTGCGCCATGATGGGAACTCTCAATATTTCTGAATTTATTATGTTATAAAAATGATTTAGGAGCAACAAAAATATTTCAAAATTTCTGTTACATGCTGATTATGACAATGACTGGTGGCATAAGAACGATGTCTAGGTCTTGCACTCTCTCAATTCTAGCACTTGAAACCAACTTTATACCCTTTTACTTATAACGGTATATCTCTCTCCCTCTTTAGAAGCACCTTAAAGTTGTATCAGCTTTGATATCCAAGTCCTGGAATGAGTGCTTTAGAACTGTTGGGCAATCTGACACCTTGAACAGGATAGCACTTGTCTAAATAAAACGTCAAAGTAGTACCCACTGGCATGTAACTAAACAAATAAAGGTGGTTATATCAATCAGTTATAAAACTGTCTGGAATAAAATAGTGTATGTGTCATATGATGACCACAGGGCCTGACCTAACGGCATGCAATGCTTTTATAAGAACCTCCAATTCACTAAGTATGAATTAGATGCCTAAAATTTGCTGACATTATGGAACACATACAAAGAAGACTAGAATACAGTACCTCATGGAAATTTAAAGGTCTCTAAAAAGTAACGAGAAATTGAGAGAAGGCCAATATAACCACTTCGTGGTCTAAGAACATCTCTATTAAAAAGAATTTTTTGAAAAACATCTGCTCCGTATCTTCAGTCACTCAACTTATAGGGGAATGTGTTAACTGCATAAAGCAGAAGACAAATTGAACCTCACCTTTTTCAGAGGAGTAGCTTGCCTCATATCATACAGCACTATATTCCTGTCCGAAGCACAACTTCCCAAGAGAAATGTCTAAAAATAAATACAGCAATCACCAGTTAACAGCCAGAGTTGGCAGCAAACCACGTCCATTCAGTGAGTAAATGATTTAATTACCCTTAATGTTTACGTTTAGGATATAAAGTTATAACATTGAAGTCCATTTTAAGAGCATACAATGAATCAGTCATAATCTCAGCAACTAAATGAAATACTTTCACTGTTAAATGCCCATGCGTGTACTTTAGATGCCTGTGATGATGGTGTAGGGGAATTCTACATTCCATTTTATAACAACGTATTTTAATTATCCATTCTTCAACATAGACTTGTTTCCTGCTCTTCAGTATTATAAGCAACATTTCAATAAACATTTTCATATACTTAGCTTTTCTTTTCCTGAGGATAAAATTTTAGTAGTAGCATTACTAAATCAAAAAGTATGAATTATTCTATAGCTTTCAATATTTAGAGCTGTTTTCCAAAAAGTTGTACTAACACACATTGCGATGTGGAACTATACCAATTTTACCATAATTGGGCAGCATTAGGTAGTGTCATTTAAAAATATTTGTATGGCAACATTTCCTATATACCTTCATCCCTTGGTATCTGCTGGGGACTAGTTCCAGGACCGCCCATGGATACCCAAATCCATGGATGCTCAAGTCCCTAACAGTTGGTCCTCTGTATCCGCATGTGCAGAATCCACAGATACGGGGGGCTGATTGTATTAATTTGGGGGGGCGGTCTTTTTAGGGTGACAGCTGTGGCATATTCAAGTTCCCAGGCTAGGGGTCAAATCAGAGCTATAGCTGCTGGCCTAGACCACAGTCACAGCAATGCAGGATCCGAACCTCATCTGCAACCTATACCACAGCTCACGGTAACACCGGATTCCCAAATCACTGAGCAAGGACAGAGATCGAACCTGCATCCTCATGGATATTAGTTAGGTTTGTTACCACTTAGTCACAACGGCAACTCCTTAATTATTGATTTATTAAACGTTTTTCTCATGTTTATTAACTCTCTCTATAAACTAAACCTGACCTTTGTCAACTGTTTCAAGGTGTCTCAAATATTTTGAAGTCAGTTATAAATAGGCAAAGTGCTTATACAATCCTGGGCATTAAGTGAAAATAAGCCCTCTACCTACCAGCGGAGCCCCAAATCCCACCCTGCACCATTTCTCCTCACTCATGGTTCCGGATACAATTCTCAGCCTCTGCCTGCTATTATTCCTACTGCAAGTGTGCAAGGAACAAGAAGTTACTTATTAAACAGCTGTATGGCCTGCTAACTCCTACTACACATTTGTATACAATTCAAATAAAACTCATAAGCCAATGCTGCCATCACGATCTCTTCTCTGTTCTTTCTAACACCTTCCTTTTAAAACCACTTCCTGAGACTTTTGATCTTTTGACATCTCTCAATCTTTCTTAATTTCTCACTATGTCAATTCTAGGTCTGACCAGGTTCTGTTTTTAAAAGTAAAGACTTTAATTTGAACAAAGCAAAAAATTCTACCTAGACAGAAAGCTGACTTTCACACTGTAAAATGTAGCAATGCTCAGAATAAACTTTTGGCTTTAACAGAATTCTCAGCTTCAATATTTTTTAACTGAAAATTAACTAATAATGATTGGAGGAGACAAATACACTCCATCTGTTCACAGCAACATGCTTTCCATTAAGTTTAATGTAGGAGAGACTTGCATACCATTTGCTTTTACCGTTAAGTCAGTTCATACAGTTAATAAAATAGGAGTTCCTGTTGTGACTTAGCGGTAATGAACTTAACATCCATGAGGATGCAGGTTCAATCCCTGGCCTTGCTCAGTGAGTTAAGGATCTGGTGTTGCTGTGAGCTGTAGTATGGGTCGCCAATGTGGCTTAGACCCGGGTTGTTGTGGCTGTGGTACAGGCCAGCAGCTATAGCTCTGATTTAGTCCCTAGCCTAGGAACTTCCATATGCCATGCATGTGGCCCTAAAAAAACAATAATAAAGTTAATAAAACACACACACACACAGCTTTATACAGGCAAATTTGAAAAACATGGTTGGTGGCTAGGTCATCACTGATAATTTATGATTTTAGAATTGTCTATCAGCTCTTCTGACACAGATGTTCACCAAAACAGAGGAACAAAAAGGTCTCATTTACCCTTTAGAGAAAAGCAGGAATCAGTATCTGTCTGTTCTTTTTTTTTTTTTTTTTCAAAAATAGTAATTACACCATCATCTTAAATTTGGGTAGCATCTTTTAAAAATACTCACATATATTATCACATTTTATACTTACAACAAACCTATGAAGTACACTGGAAGATATAATTAACCTCATTTTAAAAATAAAGAAACAAATATAGAGAAAAACTGTGACTCGTATAAGGTCAGCGCAAAGGCATATTGGCAGGCAATACAGTTCCAGCCTAGGCTTACAGAATATAAGACATAAAATGTTCCCACAAATTGCTTGTGTTCATGGCCTGCTTCTGCCCAGAGTCACCTTGGCTTGGCTCTACAAAGCAAGCTTGCCCCTTCATGCCATATCTCAACTTCCACAAGCAAGGGGAAAGCAGGGGAGGGAGACAGAGGATGGAGTGAGGAGGATATAGCAGGGATGGATACTCTGTACTAGCCAGCAGCAAACTTTTTCTTTAAAGGGCCAGAAAGTACATATCTTTTAAGCTTTGTGGGCATTATGATTTCTGTAGTGTTTACTCAACTCTACTTTGCAGTGCAAAAGCGGTTAGAAACAATATATAAGCAAAACGGTATGGCTGTGTTCTAGTGAAACTTTTTTTTTTTTTTTAACAAAAACAGGCAGTGGGTTCACAGACTATAGTTTGCCAATCCCTGCTTTAAACCTGTAGTCTCTCCCAGAAGTGTGTATGCAGGTGCGTGCTAGGGGCAGAAAGGCTGTCCTCTGACTGGCTTCTCAGCAGTATCCCAAGGCCAAGTTCACTTCATACTACAACACTTCAGTCCAATACCCTGTTACTTTGACTTAACTTTTTTCCCTCCCTTTATCAGTTAGGGTCTGTGAGACTTTAAAACTTGCATATCAGGATTTCCTCTCTGATATCATCTAAGAAAGATAATCTGATAATTTCTAAAATCAGCTTATATATTCAGTGATTTCCTTTTCTGTCTGCATGAAAAGGCATCTCTACTAAGTTTTCTGGACAATGAGTTCATCAATTGTTATGTATTCAGAAAAAGCCCAGGGAAGATTCTGGAGTCCAGTAGGTAGCTTGGCCTTCAGGGCAGCCTGCATAAACAGACCTGAATAAACAATAAGTAGGCTAATCTCCAACTCTTCTATTACACCTGGAAGGAATTAGGAATCACAATTCAGACTTCTGAGCAAAGGAAAATGTAACTAATTATCATGTAGTAAAAAAAAAAAAAAAAAAATGTATATTATTTTGAAGCACTGGTGCCCTTGTCACAAACAAAGAAAACAATGCTCAAGGCTCCTTTTCTGATCTCTAAGAGAGTTAAGAAAAGTGAATATTTTCCTAAATGTACAATGCTGTTAATCTGTGGAACATGAGTACTGAATGCACTAGTAAAACTGAAGCTGCACAGGACAGTATATACCTGGATTCTGTCCCAATGAGCATTTGCATGCAACCTCCTCCAACAGCACTGAACACTAGTATCTGGGACTAAACTGTGGGCAAAACACACTAATATTTGACCAGCGGTAGCAGATCTTGATATAATCTGAAAAACTGGCCAAACTGCAGAACACCATTAAAGAAAATTCTCGGAGTGTATATATGTATGACTGGGTCACTTTGTTGTACAGCAGAAACTGACAGAACTTTGTAAATCAACTACAATTTAAAAAACTTTTTTAAAGAAAATTCTCATATCACACATTTAAGGGTCTCCTAAACAGAGCTGAAATTATTAGATAATAAGGAAATAATAAGCAGAACATATTTCAAAAAGAAGCATTACCTCAATTGGGTTAAACTTAACACTGCTTATACTGTCAAATCCCCAGGTCATTGAACAAATAGGATTGGTTCTTTGTTCATCCCAAATGTCTACTTGCTGTCCACAAGTGGCAAAAATTCCTTCTTTCCAGTGATGATCAATTCCTGTATATACTGTCTTTAAAAACAAAGAGGTTGTTATAGATGAGTCTTTTCATTAGTACTTCAAATCTATAGAATAATATTTTAAATACATTTCTCTACTTTTTTTTGCATTATATTTATTTGTTTATTTTTAAAGCAACTGTGAGTTATTTTTTTTCCATTACTTAATGAATTTTATTACAATTATTGGTGTACAAAAATCATCACAACTCAATTTGATAGCATTTCCATCCCAAACCCTCGGTGCATCCTCCCACCCCCCAGATTGTCTCATTTGGAAACCATAGGTTTTCCAAAGTCTGTGAGTACAAAGAAGTTGTCTGTGTACAAAGAAGTTGTCTGTTGTACAAAGAAGTTCACTGTGTCCTTTTTTTAGTTTCCACATGTAAGCGGTAGCATTGGATGTTGATGTCTAATTGTCTGACTGGTTTTACTTCGCATGATACGCTCTCATTTATTTAAGAAAATCTCTGTTCACAAAGACATTTTTTGAAGCCCTTAACTTAAAGGAGAAAACTACCATAAGACATGTTTCTTATCACACATTATGGAAAAAAAGAAAAATGTTAACATGGGATGTATTAATTAAGTATGAATACATATCACTGAAGTAATTTTTAAATCATTTTTGAAGGATCTTGGCAGCAACTAATGAATTGCAAAGGCTGTTTCTAAAAAATTTAATCCCCTCACACCAGTCAGAATGGCCATCATTAACAAGTCCACAAACAACAAATGCTGGAGGGGGTGTGGAGAAAAGGGAACCCTCCTGCACTGTTGGTGGGAATGTAGGCTGGTGCAGCCACTATGGAAGACAGTGTGGAGGTACCTTAGAAAACTCTACATAGAATTACCATATGACCCAGCAATCCCACTCTTGGGCA
>PVHT020000230.1:3088284-3137374 GCA_004024745.2 Catagonus wagneri | reverse complement strand
AAAAAATAAAAAATAAAAAATAAAAAATTTAATCCCACATTTAACATAGGAAGTACTGATTCCCCGGACAAAAACATAGATAAAAACAACTGGATTAAAATTTAGGGGGAGAAATAAAATTGGACACTGTGGATGCTAAGACTGTTAAAAGCAAAAAAAAAAAAATCTCATAAATTCTGCAAAGCAAACTGAAGGGAACTACTTAGCCAATACTTTAAGCTTTTAAGAACTCTTATCAGCATCTGCAGGTTTAGAATTATTTTCTATTTATGAAGGCAAGTCCTACAGACTCTTCCACATAAGAATTAATCCCCAGTACTGCAGAGAAGGGGAAATACTAAATATTTCAAAAATCTTTGGAACTACTACACAAAAAACATTTTACAAGAATAAAACCAATTTTTTTTAGGAATTACTAGTTTTTTACCATTGCAAATTATTTCCATTTCATACTTATATCCCACCTCCACGTCCCTTCAAGAACACTTAGTTTTTTTGTCTTTTTTTGCCTTTTTTCCTAGGGCCTCACTCGCAGCATATGGAGGTTCCCAGGCTAGGGGTCTAATCGGACCTGTAGCCACTGGCCTACGACAGAGCCACAGCAACACAGGATCCAAGCCGCGACTGCAGCCTACAACACAGCTCACGGCAACGCCAGATCCTTAACCCACTGAGCGAGGCCAGGGATCAAACCCAGAACCTCACAGTTCCTAGTCGGATTCGTTAACCACTGAGCCACAACGGGAACTCCTCTTCAAGAACATTTAGATCAACCATTAGCACACAACAAGACCCTGACCATGGACTGGATCCCACATTTCAAAAAAGAATATTTAGAACTTATTAAAACCTAAAAAGCAGGACCTAAATAAATACTAAGCATAATATTCAAACAGTGAACTGCTTTTAAAACTGCATATATTTATAAAGATTAATTCTAACTTTACAATTTCACTTAATACCAAAACTTATTATAAAACATGGGCAGGCTGAATGATCTGAATTACTAAGCTATAACTTAAATGATAATAGACATACATCATCTGATTTGCAGAATATTTTAAAAAATGTTAATAAGATTTATACAAAAAGTACTTTACGTTCTTTTTCATTTCCTAAAGAACTCTTTCAAGTCAAAAATTCTAAGCTTGGTGAAAGATCTATGACAATATAAATCAGAAGCTGAAGCATTATTTTTTCTGACCTTTTACCTTATAGATTTCCTGCCATGGCCTTGCTATAGGAAATGTTTCGCTGCATCCTCTAGCTAGAGACAGAAACGAACCCTACTAAAATGAACACTGAAAAACTGTTCAAATTCTATAGCTACAAAGGATCTTGACTACATTAAATACTCCTTAAAACAGGTCAATTATTGCAGCCTATAGGCTCTGATTTCTTAGTTACATCTTTTTTGGAAATTAAAACTATGAAATAATTTTAAGTAAAACAAAAGAATTTTGATAGGCAAAGTATAGGTCAATTTATTTTTGTACCTTTCCTAATATTGTATGCAATGGTTCCTCCTCTTCTCCACAGCTTGGACCATCCATTTTCCACTGCTTCACAGTTTTGTCATCACCAACCTTGAAATATGTATGATGATAATGATAATGAAATGGTTATTAACTGTAAACTTGCTAATACATACGTCAAATAATAAACATCTCTAGTTTAAAAAAATAACACATACCATATTCTTCCAGTACTGTATTTATTGGCGCATTGTTCCAATTTGTTATACTAAAGACTTGTGACAAATACATGAGGTACATAAAATTTAAAATAAAATAATGTGAGTAGAGCAGAAGATAAGGGTAGAAACAAAGTTAGGTCATAAAGACAGCAAAAATTGCATAATGTAATAAAATTCAAATTAGGGAGAAAAGTGAATAATAACAAAATGATATTGTGAGATCAGATCGGCCATTTAAAAAGCAAGAACCAATCTGATGCCTGATTTAAAGTTCCTGATAATTTTAAATGTAAAAAAAATGCAACAAAACCCATAAAAATACTAGAAAGAAGGCACTTTTTTATAATCATGGCACGGGTTAAGTCCTTTGTGTGACACAAAACTCCAGAAACTAGTAAGTCAGAGGTTTTCAAACTGTGAACTGCAGTCTGAAACCACTAAAGTGCCCTGAGAATTCTTCAGGGGTCCGGAGGTTATGACTATTTTCATAATGTTAGTAAAGTCATAGCTTGCCTTTTCACTGACTGTCGCACAAAGAGTGAAAAGAGTGAAAGAAATGGGTAGAACTGTTGGCACCTTACCCCAAAATGAAAGCAAGACTACAGGAAATTTAGATTTTAGTATGTGTTCAAGGTATTAGGAAAACATCGATTTCAGTAATTTTTTTGGAGGTTTCCTCAGGCAAGGGAAACAAATGGAATTACATTGAACTAAAAAGCTTTTGCACAGCAAAGAAAACCATCAACAAATTGAAAAGGCAGAAAACACTTGCAAATGATATTTTCAATAAAAGGTTTATATCTAAAATATATAAAGAACTCACACAACTCAAAATGAAAAAGACAAACAACTCAAATTTTTTAAATGGGCAGAAGCTCTGAAGACAGATTTTTTCCAAGACATACAGATGGCCAACAGGCGTGTGAAAAGTTGCTTAACATCACTAATCATCAGGGAAATGTAAATCAAAACCACAATGAGATAATAAGCATTCTAACTTCACACCTGTCAGAATGGTTATTATCAAAGCCAACAAATAAAATTGTTGGCCAGGATGTGGAGAAAAGGAATCCCTCGTGCTGGTGGGCATATAAACTGGTGCAGCCACTACTGAAAACAGTATGGAGATGTCTTCAAAAAATTAAAAATATAACTACCAATGATCCAGCAATTTGTTATTATTCAATGAATTTTATTATATTCATAGTTGTATAATGATGATCCAGCAATTTTTTGTTATTACTCAATGAATTTTATTACATTTATAGTTGTATAATGATGATTCAGCAATTTTATTCCTGGGAATTTACAGGAAGAAAACCAAAATACTAGCTAGAAAAGATATATTCACCCCCATGTTAAGTGCAGCATTGACAACAGCTAAGATATGGAAGAAACCTCAGCACCTTCCAATAGGTGAGGGGATAAAGAATATGTAGTATATTTATACACAGTGGAATATTAGCCATAAAAAATGAAATCTTGCCATTTGCAACAACATGGATGGACCTAGAAGGTATAATGCTAAGTGAAATGAATTGGGCAAAGAAAGGTAAACATGCAAGACAAACAGGTATGATTTCACTTATATGTGGAATCTAAAAAACAAAACTAATGAACAAACATAACAAAACAGAAACAGAGTCAGATACAGAGAACAAACAGGTGGTTGCCAGAGAGGCAGGTGGTGGGGGGAAGAGAGATACAGGTGAGAGATACTAAGCGGTACAAACTTCCAGTTGCAAAGTAAATGAATCGCAGGTATGAAATGTATAGTGTGAAGAATACAGCAAATAATTATGTATTATATTTGTATGGTGACAGATTATAGCTGGACTTATTGTGATCATTTAAAAATATACAGAAATATTGAACCACTATGTTTTGCCCCAAAAACTAACATATTGGTTGTAGATCAATTATACTTCAAAACCAAAATACAAAATTACAGAAAAAGAGATGAGATTTGTGGTTCCTGGAGGTGGAGACCGGGGAGGGGAAACTGGATAAAGACAGTCGAAAGGTACAAATTTCCAGTTCTAAGTACTAGGGATGTGATGTAGAATATGATAAATATAATTAACATGGCTGTATGTTACACAAGAAAGTTACTAAGAGATTAAGTCCTAGGAGTTCTAGTCACAAAGAAACTTTTTTTCTATTTCTTTAATTTTGTATCTATAATTTACTGTGACAATCATTTTGTGATGTATGTGAGTCAAATCAAAGGGCCTTGGACCATATAAATGAACTCAGAAAATATTCAATTAGATTAGTCCTATACATGTTGAAATGAGCTAATGACTTAACTGCATTATACTTACAGTAAAAAAAGAAGTTCCACAAAAGCGAGTACATATTCCTCGTACAAAACCTTCATGCGCTTGTATTGTACGGATACATTTTCGTTTAGTCAAGTTCCAAATTCTAACCTATGTATAGTATATTAGGAAATTTCAGTGAACAAAAAATATAAAATGTTTAGGCACAAAAGTACTAAATTCCAAGAAAAATCAAAACTGAAAAGGCTAAAATCACTTGACCAGACAGCTAAAAACAAAATCCTCTAGATTAAAATAATGTAACACTTATGGATAAGCACAACAAGCAGTAAATCCTCTGGATTCTAGTTTAGAGTGCTTCAAAGCTTTCTTTTCTTGCCAGAGCAGGAAATAATTAAGTGTTGAATTGATAATAACATCCTCCGTGAAAAAACTCACACTTAAATATCTGTATTGTAAACATGCCTTATCACTTACTGTCAAACTGAGCCTTAAGCTACCATGGTTTGAATTTCTTTGGTTTAGATAAATACTACCAAATTTACCAATTCAGAAAGAATTTAGTCTTGAGAATTAAAAGAAAACAGGACATAGGAAAATGAAATCAAACCATTTAAAACCCACAGTAACTCATAACTAAAGGAAGAACATTTGTAATATAACTTTTTAGTTTAAATTATCAATGTTTAGATTGACACTTGCCTCTCCATCACACGCCCCAGAAAGGACAGTGGCCAGGCTCTTTGGATGCTTGGCCAAGCAATTGACTCCATCTCGGTGACCATCCAGGGAAGCAAGGAATGGTTTTGCAAATACTCGTTCCAGTTTGGTAGCATTTAAAGCTCTTACGTATTCTCGTGGGACCTCAAAAGGATGTAAGGTGGGATCATAGTTTCTTGGAACTGAAATAAGAATGACTTCTCTTAATTAAACGATTCACATTTAGCATTTCCTGTGGTCTTGCTCAGTGAATCATTCAATTTGTTACTCAAAAAGCTTCTATAAGGGATACTGTTTTATGTCTAGCCCTGTGAAGAACACAAAGGTTAAAGACTTTATCCAAAAACCTTTCCAGAATGACCAGAAAATCATGGAAGGCATACATCTTGCAAAATAATCAGACACTACACACGCACACACCGTCTCCTTTTATACGTCCTACTACACTCTTCAACTGGATTGTAAGCTTGCCCAGGGCCACCACCACATTCTTTACTGTACTCCTTATACCAGCCCAGGGCCTGGCATGAAATAAATGCATGATACACGTTTGCCCAGCTTAACTCTAAGCACCTTAGAGGGCAGGGAACACTATTAATCTCCAGTGCCAATCACTGTACTGACGGGCATTCAATATTGTGTTTATGATGATAGATACTATTTATTGAGCATTTTCCACGTTGGTTTGCTTAAAAAATGGAGTTCAGGAGTTCCCACTGTGGCATAGCAGAAACCAATGTGACTAGAAACCATGAGGTTGTGAGTTTAATCCCTGGCCTTGCTCTGCAGGTTAAGGATCTGGCATTACTGTGAGCTGTTGTGTAGGTCGCAGACTTGGCTTGGATCTGGCGTTACTGTGGCTGTGGTGTAGGCCGGAGGCTACAGCTCCGATTAGACCCCTAGCCTGAGAACCTCCATATGCTGTGAGTGCGGCCCTAAAAAAAAAAGATGAAAAGACAAACAACAACAACAACAACAACAAAAAACAGAGTTTACTGTGGGCCAGGAACTGCTCCAAATATCTTATATTAACGAATTTAATCTCCGCAATACCCTATGGGTTAAGTCCTGTTACAATCTTCCATTTTATAGATGGGGAAACAGAAGCACAGAGGCACGCTGTGCCTATGAAATGATAAAGCTAGCACGGAAACCAAGGCAGTCTGGTTCCAGAATCCATGTTCTTGATTATTATGCTGTGCTGCCAGATGTTGGTTAGGAAGTAATTCTAAACCCACGAATCTAAAAAATGTAATGCCTAAAAGTAAATGCAGCTTCTTACTGCAGAACTTCACCTGATATCCTTCCCTCTGACTCCATTAATGGTAATTCAACATTTAGGGAAACTCAAATGATGGTTATTCTTTTGTATTCCATCATCCACACTGAGGAATGCCAAAACTGACAGTCTTACTTAGACTCTCCGAAAAAACTTATTCGTGCATCCCCTTCTTTTCCCACCTCCAGTAACTTAGTTTGGGCCCTTATGACCTTATACGTAGCTGACTACAGTATTATCCCTACTCTATTGGGTGCAGTTAACACTAACATCAGATTAATCATCCTAATACACAGCATTTCACATGTTATCCCTATGCCCCAAAACTGTCAAAGGCTCCCTATAGTGCTGGTCTTCAAACTCTTCTGATTGTATGTCTAACAGTAACAGTTTTTGAGAAAGTCTCTCCTTTCAACATATATAAATCTATTTCATGAAAGTATGTGAGTAAAGATGCTTGTTTGTTAAAATTCCCATTTAACACTATGAGAGTGATTCAAAGGTGTTTTTTGTTGTTGTTTTGTTTCCTTTTTACAGCCTCACCTGCAGCATGTGGAAGTTCCCAGCCTATGGTTAAATCAGAGCTGCAGGTCTAAGTTACAGCCACAGCAACACCAGATTCAAACCCAAGGCCAGGGGTCAAACTCACAACCTCACAAACACTGTCTGGTTCTTAACCTGCTGAGCCACAACAAGAACACCAATTCAAAGCCTTTAATAACATTCATTTCAATGTTTGGCTTTAATGCTTACCATAGCTGAAAAAGATACAGGCAGAACTCCCTTTGGTATGGTACTGTGTTATCAGAACCATGGGATCCAGAACCCATGGGATCCGAAACCCTTCCTTTGCCCAGTTTTGTGGTAGCATGTACCTTCATTCACTATGAAACTGTCAAAGAGCAGAACTGGTTTAGTTAATACGAAGACTGCCCGTACTTCACAAAGACAAGCAGGTCCAAACAGAAGACATCCATAGCTGGCTATGTGTATGTAGTGTGTTTAATTTTCAGTCCCATCCACCAGTTTTGAAAAGGTTATTTCTGAATCAGGTCTTGAAAATTTCCATCTACTCTGATGTCAACAGATGTTCCTACAACTAATCAGCATTTTAATAAAGTTAACAGTTAAAAAAAAAAATCAACAAAGTGGATGATTCTGTTTGCCTTTTTTCATGTACACAAAAAGAATTTGTATAGATGACACTTTCGTTTTCAGCACAAAATTTTTTAAATAGAAAGATTTCCAAACATACCATTTTTTTAATGACTCACTTTTATTATTACTATTATTATTATTATTATTATTATTATTATTATTATTTTGCTTTTTAGAGCCGCACCCCCGGCATATGGAAGTTCCCAGGCTAGGGGTTGAATTGGAGCTGTAGCCGCTGGCCTACACAGCAGCCACAGCAACGCCAGATCTGAGGCCCGTCTGCGACCTACACCATAGCTCATAGCAACACCAGATCCTGAACCCACTGAGCGAGGTCAGGGATCGAAACTGCATCCTCATGGATGCTAGTCAGATTCGTTTCCGCTGAGCCACGACGGGAACTCCTACTTTTTTTTTAATAACTTAAAATTCGTATTTAGTATTCAGAGCCAGAGAAAAGTTGTGCAAATCGAAAAAATGCTTAATTCATCATTACGTTGTACAACTTCTAAGAGCTTTGCCACAATATAACCAAAAAAAAAAAAAACCTCTGCAGAAAAAAAAAGATTTTCATGGGTCTCCCTATCACCGCACAAATAATTATTAAGATTCTATATTTAAAATAATATAATTTCCCTACAAATGTAAACTGTAATATGCTGCAATATTCTGAAGGCAAAAGAACACCTCTGTCAATCCTCTAGACTTTTCTTGGGATACCTAGAGTACCACATATAGCATGTGACCACTCAACATCAGCTCAAATGAGGATGTCAGCATCAATGTAAGTACTAGGTAAATAAAGATTAATTGTTATGACAAGAAATATAAATTGAAGTATTTATTGCTTTTTTTTCACCTCACATTGAATAACCCAGTACATCCATTTTCAAGACCACTGACCAATGGAACAAAAGCTCCTTTCGGGTTTTCCAACCTACTTCATTACCTTCTGAAACTCAGCTCTAGCCAAGCTGGTTTATTCATTGTCACCTAAAACTGTCTTGAACTTTCCTAGTCTTGATTCCTTCCAGAAGCCATTTCTTCCACCAAGAATGTATTCTGACTTTCACACTAACCTATCTAAACCTTACGCATCCTTTAAGAACATTCAGCTTAAATCTATCTTCTATAAAGTTTTTCAAAGTGCCACCATCAAGCCCATCCCATGTTCTGTCAACAATAAACGTTCAATAAGTAGACTGGGAACACCTGCCATACGGCACAAACACTGAGGATATCATAGATAACAAGCTTATGGCCTATGTTTATGTATGTTGGAAGTTCTTGTGCTAGGAGTAGAATTGGAGCTGCAGCTGCAGGCATATGCCACAGCAACACTGGATCCCAGCCCACATCTGCAACGTACACTGCAACTTGCTGTAACGCAGGATCCTTAACCCACTGAGCAAGGCCAGGGGTTGAACCTAAATCCTCACAGACACTATGTCAGGTTTTTAACCCACTGAGCCACAACAGGAACTCCAATGTTACTGTTTTGTTACTTAGCCTGTAAATATCTTGTGAGCAGAGATCATATATTTACTTAACATGCTCATAATATATATACTGATAACCTCTCTAATGGTAAAAGAGTTTCAGCCTCACTTTCTATAGCTTACTCACTACTCAAACTTTGAAGACACGGCCCTTCTCTTATGCCTTAAGTTGATTCGTGCCTTAAAGCCTTTGCACCTGTTTCTCTCTTCACTTTTAGAGTCTGTCCACACATTGTCCTTTAGGTCCCTTGTCATTTAGATATCAAGAGCTGTAATTCATAAGCAGTCAGCATGTTAATGGAGGAACAGACAAGAGTGAATAAAGCTCATTAATTTCATTTTAGCCTTTCCCCCCCATCAAACTTCTCCACAAGCGTTCTTAAGAGAAAGCTGACTGCTTTAAATTTCCCCTTTCTCTCGTCTCACATCCAGAAGAAATTTTAAGTAGTAAAGTGGCCAAAAGTTAGAGCAACAGAAAAGGTTTAAAGAAATCTTAATTGTTAAATCCTTCAATCCTGAGTTTGGCTCACTCAAGTTCCACTTTTCTACAACACGAGCCTGAGAAAAATCAAAAGAGTAGCGGCTGAAAGGAGGGAAGCAGACCTATTTCCCCATGTAACTAACCTTCCCACTTACCACTAGGGAACGTTATTAGGGAAATGACTTGAAGACAAGTTTTCTGCTACCCAGTCCCAAAAACAAAGTGCCTTAACGAAAGAAGTACAGGGAAAGAAGAGTGGAACACCAACCTCCCCCTAGCTTTATTCGGTAGAAGCCAAGGCTGGCAAACTCCCAACTAACTTGTCTCACCTCTCTGTAAGTCCAATTTGGTTTCGCGGACATAGTTGTCCGGGTTCCGGCTCAGCATCTTCACCTTCATTTTGCTGCTAATTCCTCCCGAAACCACGCGCCTCTCTCTCCAGACCCCAGTCGCGGTTGCCTCAACCAGCACGAGCCTCTTCCGCTTCTTCTAAACTACTTCCTGTCATGTGACGGCCACAGAATGAAACCCTGGCGGCTCAGCTGGGCCCCGCGGCGCTCCGTAGTTTTACGAACAAAGGTTGGCCGGGGGCGGTGCTTCGGCCGTGTTCTCACTTCCACGCCCAGCGGCCTGAGCCGGCCGTCGCCGGGGGACGAGGCAGGGCGGGGTTTGGGCTGAGACGCCCCGCCTTCTTCGCGCTCTCCGAAGGCGTGGCGTGGCGTGGCGTGGCATGCGGCTGTGACCCTCTCGCGTAACCCTTGAGCCTGGGTCTCTGGGCTTCGTTTCGGTGCCGCGGTGTCAGACTCCACGCTGGGGTCTCGGAAGTCGTCTCGTGCTCCGTGGTTCCTGCTTCAGCGCGGCGACCGTCGCCACGGTGGCGGCCACTGTACCTCGTCCCAACTCCGTGGCATCAGCGGGCCGTGAGCCTATGTCGGGCCAGGGCCAGACGGCGTCCGCGTCGTCGGCGTGGAGCACGATATTCCGCCACGTCCGGTACGAGAATCTGGTAGCGGGCGTGAGTGGCGGGGTCGTTTCCAACCTCGCGCTGCACCCACTCGACCTCGTGAAGATCCGCTTTGCCGGTAAGAGACCGCTCAGACCCTGGGCTTCTCCTTGCTGTCACCCCGAACTGAGTGATAAAAACGCAGAATGAGACCTTGTCCTCCCCTGCCTCTTCCATGCTACAGCGAGGCAAGTGTTGAAGAAGATGCTGCCTTCGGGCTCACTTGGGGCCAGATTTGAGCAAGGGAAGTCTGGTAAAGGGGTTTGACTGCCGTCGTCCCCTTTTCTCTACGCTAAGGAATGAGGAGTATGGGCTTAAAAGTCTGGGAAAAGTCTTCATTGGTGTAGAACGTGGGACTTAGATCCAAATTTATAAAATAAGAGAGGGTTCATCATATTTTAGGACTTAGACCTCGCAAGTGCAAATCATTCACCCTTGAAGGTACAGGTGTCCCCCGCTTTTCGAAAGTTCGCTTTACACTATCTCGCTTTTAGGAAAGGCTTACATGAGTGCCTGTTTTCCGCTAACCCCAAAATCCGAAAGAAATCCAAGAGGATTTTCGCCATTACAAAAAGAAAGGGAAAAGTGAAAATAGCGTTGAGCGTTTGTTTTGCAGCAAGCCCTCATAGAGGCAGCATGCACCTCCAGCAGCATGAGTGGCACCACCAGCTCCTCTTCTGAGAACTACACTTGGCATCTCAGCATCAAGCCGCCATAGCTTTGAACTGTGTCTTTGAGCATCAGTGCTTTATCTGGATTTAGTTTGTGCATCCATTAGCAAGGTGCGTGCTACGGTAATTGCTTCTTCGCTTTATGCAATTTTGGCTTATTAAAGCGTTCACCCTTTCGAATAGTGAGGGAAACCTGTACTTTGAAACTTTAGGATAACCACGTGTTTAGCCTCTGGGCTGAGAGTAAAATCCAAGTGTTTAGAGTAATCCTTAGATAGGAATGGGATTAGGATAGAAAGCTCTTGAAAGTTTGTTTTTGGCATTTTTAGTGTGATATGCAAGGTCCTGTGAAGGGATAAGTAGCTAGAACCCAAATACTACTGTTTACTTTGCTTTATTGAATTAAGTGCATTGAGTTAAGTGAATTGAGTATATTGAAATTAGCAAACTACTTTAGAAGTTAATCATAACTTTCAGTTCTGGAAAATACAGCTTCAAAGAAGGTCTTTGATAACTTTATTTGGAAACTTTTCTGGCATTTCAGTTGTTACCACAAGTTAAGCTCTGCCTTGAGAATTACATCTGCAGAAGTGGTTTATCTTAAGGGTTTAGGTAATTCTGTTCACCTGGTGTACATTGTTCTCTTACTATTTGTAGACTGCTGTATGGGATTCAGAAACACCTAAAGTTCTTGCCCTCGGGGAGCCTGTATTCTAATTGTAGGCTTGAGATTTAGTCAAATAAAAAGAAATTGAATACAACAAACAAGAGTAGGAGTTCGCGTCGTGGCTCAGTGGTTAACGAATTCAACTAGGAACCATGAGGTTGTGGGTTCGATTCCTGGCCTTGCTCAGTGGGTTAAGGATCCGGCATTGCCATGAGCTGTGGTGTAAGTCGCACACATGACTCCGATCCCACGTTGCTGTGGCTGTGGTGTAGGCCAGTGGCTACAGCTCCGATTAGACCCCTAGCCTGGGAACCTCCATGTGCCGCGGGTGCAGCCCTGAAAAGGCACAAAAAAAAAAATCAAGGTCAAAAAAGAATAAAAATACCAAGATATAAGTAGAGGTAGACTGTTAAGAAAATTATAGATTTGTGATGGCCATGTATATCTGTACCTGTAAAAGTTCCATTAGATTTTGAGGTTCCGCAGAGAAGGACTAAAACTTTGACAGTTGAAGAGGAGCCAAGGAGTTCCCATTGTGGCACAGTGGAAACGAATCCGACTAGGAACCGTGAGGTTTTGGGTTCGATCCCTGGCCTTGCTCAGTGGGTTAAGGATCCGGCATTACTGTGAGCTGTGGTGAAGGTTTCAGAAACGGCTCGGATCTGGCATGGCTGTGGCGTTGGCCGGCAGCTGTAGCTCCAATTTCCAGCCCCCCTAGCCTGGGAACCTCCATATGCTGTGAGTGCAGCCCTTAGAAAAAAAAAGAAAAGGAGGAGGCAAGAAGTCATTGAAAATCTGTGACAATTATGGAATGTTCTCCCTAGAAGAAAATCCACAAAGGCATATAATTTCCATGGAGTTTACAATGCACATACAAATAATTATGATAATAAGAACAGTCATTGTGCCTTTAATTGCAGCAAGGGCAATGAACTAAGAACTTTACTTGCATTGTATCATTCACTACCTGAACAATACTATGAATTTATTATCCCTGTTATAGAAGTGAGAATAATCGAAGTTGACTAACTTGCCCAAGTCACAAGTTTATAAAAATAGATACGGGATTTGAATCCAGGCAGTTTAACTCCAGTACCCTCTGACACTTAAACATGTACTCCAGTAGCCCTAGGAATTCCTGGTACATGAAGAAAAAAGAATTCCGAACTTGGCTGCAGGCAGGCCTATATGGCTTGGTAGTTCTCTTCTGCAACATTTTATGCAGGAGCGGAAGAGGTGATGGTTGAGGTAATGATTAAGGAATAGCATTGGCCTGGTGAGTTTAAGTGTTGTGAAGCAGCCGATACCTGAGAAAAGGGAATTCTTGGTACCTAAGAATATTGGTAATTGTGATGAACTAGAGAGCACATTAGTAGAGCAGTAGAGTAGCAGGGCTTAGGTGACAGATAAGGTGATTAAGGTAGTATAGGAGGACAAAATTAAAGATCTAGGAATTGAAGCAATAACAACCCCATAGTATGGCTGTGAAATGGTAATAGAAAAGAAGAAAAATTAGGAAGATGAATAACTGAAATCAGAATAGTTGATTGGCCACCAGCATTAATGCCATAATTTTCATGATTTCATAAAGTGAAGCCCTTATAAAAAAAATTAAAATACCAAGTGATGAGTGATGAGGTGTTAGTCTTGACCATTAAACCAAATGTGCACTATTTCATTAAGTTCAGGTGCAAATTGAAACTCCGAGGTGTCCAGAGTAGTCGAAGGATTAGAAATCAGTTCTCGTGAGAAGTAGCTGGAAGAACTAGTTTAACTTAGGGGGTGGCAGGGACTTAAGGTATTTAGAGAACTGCCACATGGGAAAGAGAGCTGCCTTATATGCAAGAATAGCACACTTCAAATTCTGTATGTATATGTTATTACAAGACACAGCATAAATAAACTAATATTTACTGAATGCTCACTATGTGCTAGGCATCCATTTAGGAGCTTTATATGGATTAAAACAGTTCTCTGTAATTTTTAGTTAGGTTCTGTTATTTTCTCATTTTATGGGTGAGAAAAGTCAGGCACAGAGTACTCTAGTAACTCACTCAGGGCCACACAGTAAGTGTTGGAATTGGTTTTCAAACCCAGGAAGTCTGATTCCATAGCATGTGCTGTTAGTTTGAAACCGTAAGTAGGTAGTTTGGTTATGTTTCCAGCTTGGCACATATTTTATACCATGTGAAACTGGAAACCACATCTGAATATTAGGAATGAGATGAGAACTAGAGATGTAGAAACCATAGCACAGGGATAGAAATTGAAGCTACTTAGTGATTGAGAGACTACCCCTGTTGAGTGGAAAGATTGCTTAAAAGTCAGCCTTTAAAGGATGGACCGAAGAAAAGGAGGCTGCATAGAAAATTTAGTGGCCAAAGAAGAGGAGAATCAGGAGAGAGTGAAACTAGCTTGAAGAAATCTGTTTTAGGAGGTAAACAATGTCAGGTGTTGCTCAAGGGTTAGAAAGAGAGGAATCTCGGGAGTTCCCATCATGGTGCAGTGGTTAACGAATCCAACTAGGAACCATGAGGTTGCGGGTTCAATCCCTGGCCTTGCTCAGTGGGTTAAGGATCCAGCGTTGCTGTGAGCTGTGGTGTAGGTTCCAGACGCGGCTCAGATCCCGTGTGGCTGTGGCTGTGGCGTAGGCTGGCAGCTACAGCTCCGGATTAGATCCCTAGCCTGGGAACCTCCATATGCCGCAAGTGCAGCCCTAGAAAAAGGCAAAAAAGACAGAAAAAAAAAAAAAAGAGAGAGAGAGAGAGGAATCTCAACATGCACTGGGAGGTCTTTAAAGCACTTGCAGTAGTAACTTTGCAGTGGTCTCTTAACTTGCTTGCTTGCTTCCAGTTTTGCCACCTTCACATGCATTCCCCCGGGCTATCAGGAACTCCTTTCTAAACACGTACTTGATGATTTTAGGCACATTTGAACCCACGTTTGAGAAATAAGGGACTTGGAGACCATAGCCAAACTCTCATTTGTGATTTTCAAGAACCTTTGCAATTTCGTCTTGGTCTGCTAGGGCTACCCTAACAAAATACCACAGATAGGGTGGCTTCAACAACAGAGGTTTTCTCATAGTTCTGGGGGCTCAAGTCCAGGATCAAGGGGCCAGCAGGGTTGGTTTTGTGGTTAAAGCCTTGGCTTACAAATGATTACCTCCTGGCTGTGTCCTTGTATGACCTATGGGCCCCACACTTATGATCCCATTGAATCTTTTCTTATGTTAAACATTTTTTAAATTTTTTATTAAAGTATAGTCGATTTAAAGTGTTTCGCCAATTTCTGCTCTACAGCAGAGTGACTTGGCCATACATAAATCATATATATGTTCTTTTTTTGTTATTTTCCATCATGGTCTGTCCCAGGAGATTGGATATAGTTCCCCGTGCTCTACAGTAAGACCTTGATGTTTATCCATTTTAAATGTAATAATTTGCATATACCAGCCCCAAACTCCCACTCCCTCCCCCTTGTCCACCACAAGTCCGTCTGTGAGTCTGTTTCTGTTTTGCAGATAGGTTCATTTGTGCCGTAGTTTAGATTCCACATGTAAGTGATGTCATAGGGTATTTGTCTTTCTCTTTCTGACTTATTAGTATGGTAATCTCCAGTTGCATCCATGTTGCTGGGAATGGCTTTATTTCATTCTTTTTTTTTTGGCTGAATAGTGTTGCATTGCATATATGTACCAGATCTTCTTAATCCATTCATCTGTCAGTGGACATTTAGCTTGTTTCCTTGTCTTGGCTGTTGTGAGTAGTGCTGCTATGAACGTAGGTGACCCTGCTTAATCTTGATTACCTCTTTTCTTAAAGGCCCTGTTTCCTAATATAGTCACATTGAAGTTTAGGGCTTCAACATATGAATTAGGGGGAGGCACAATTCGGTCCTTATCCAGGCCCTTGCCCTTCTAAAGAAGCCTATAAATAGACTGATATTCTACCGTCTTTTCCCTGTACCAGCCATACAGTTCAGCTACACCATGTCTCCAGGGTTGTCCCAAGCAGTACCAGGTGCTGTGACACTGCTTGTATTTGTACAGCTCTTCCACTTGTCTAGAGTTTTCCCAAAGACAAGTTTCCAAGCAGTCCTCAAGGCTTTTTGCTCTCTGACTTTCCATGGCACCCTCCTGCGTCTCCCCAGTTGCTCCTACACAGTGTTCGTGTTTCCTCAGTATTCCCGTAGCTCTTAATAACGTTTACCGTGGTGCTCATAACTCTGCACTGAAATTCCTGGTCCTTTTTGCCTTAAAGATTGTATCTTAGGATCAAGGTTTGTGTCCTTCTTAGGTTTATATTCCCTCTTTGCCTGGCAATAATAGTCAATAAATATTCTTTTTTTAAATAAATAATTATCTTTGAACAAACAAATATTTTTTAAAATTAAAGATTTGAGGAAGTTCCCATGTGGTGCAGCAGGTTCAGGATCTGGGGTTGCCAAAACTCAACTGCGGCGTGGGTTTAGTTCCTGGCCAGAGGAACGTCCACGTGCTGTAATTGTAGCCAAAAAAAAAAAGTAAAGATTTGATCCTAACTATATGATAAAGTAGGTAAGATTATAGTATTAAGGAAGTATAGGGTACAAAATGTTGTTATTAGAGATATCTCATACTCTATACTTCTGGGATTAAGTGACTTCTCACAAGAAAGAAGTCATTGGTTCATACTTATAGAAAGCAAAGATGTTTTTGAGAGAATTTGTGAGATTATTGTTGAAAGAAAAATTTACCTAGAATATGTTTATACAGGAGAATGAGAGACAGAAAAGCCAAGGAAAGCATCAGAAAGATTATAAAGTACACAGCAAAACATTTCTTGAGAGCCACTCACTCAGCTACTTCCTTTTAAATCCTTAATTTATAAATCTCACAACAACCTGTGAGGTAGGTAATAATTTATCCCCACTTTTTTTTTTTTTTTTTTTTGGCCATGCTGGTGGCATGCAGAAGTTCCTGGAACAGGAACAGAACCTGAGCCGCAACAGTGACGATGCTGGTTCCACTGAGCCACCAGAGAACTCCTTATTTCTACTTATAGAGAAGATGCTGCAGCTCAGGAAGAAAAGACCAAGTAGCTAACTAGGGAAGTTAGATATCAAATCCAGGTCTTCTAGTAAGACCTAGTGTACTTTAATCTTATTACATAGTGTAACATTGTCAGGTTAATGATGAAAGAAATTGACTTTTCCTCCTTTGCCTGGCTTTGGTAAACAGTCCACGGTTCCTCTTTGCCAGGCTGCAGTATGAACAGCAGAGTAGTCACAAGGGGACAGTGAACTGGGCATGCCTAGTGGACTGTAATTTGTATAAACTTTCGGGGGGGGGGGCAGTTTCACTGTGTTTGTAACCTTAAATTTATATCCTTTGATCACTGCTTCTAATTCCCCTTCTAAGGATATATGAATTTGTACAAATTTTGAACAGAATTTCCTTTGGAGCTCTTTTAATAATAGCAGAAAGTGGGTCAAAGGGTCCGGCTGCACCTGCAGCTTGAGTTCAACAACCCCTGGCCTGGCGACTTTCATAGGTCGGGGGTATGGCCATAAAAAACATCTTTTAAAAATATTTTGGATATATTCAAACTCTAACTTTTGTTTCGTCCATTTGTCTATGTAGATCTGAAGCCAGCAAAAGGGTCTGGTCTAAAGATAGTGAATTGGCTCTTATAGTCATAGACGAAAAAAGAAAGGGAGGAAATATACCACAATACGAGTAGTCATCTCAGAGTGGTGGCGTTGTGGGTGATTTTTATTATCTTTATTCCTTTCCATATTTTGTAAATTTTCTGCAGTGTATGTGTTTTCCTTTTTTTTGCACACACCTGTAGCATATGGAGGGTCCCAGGCTAGGGGTCAAATTGGAGCTGTAGCCACCGGCCTACGCCACAGCCACAGCAACAGCGGATCCAAGCCACATCTGCGACCTTCACCACAGCTCACGGCAACGCTGGATCATTAATCCACTGAGCAAAGCCAGGATTTGAACCCGCAACTTCATGATTCCTAGTCGGATTCATTAACCACTGTGCCACGACGGAAACTCCCTATGTTTTCTTTTTTAAAAAGTCATTTTTAATGATTATGTGCTGTTTTAATAGTACATGGAAGAGGTTTTTAAATTACTGTATTTCAGTTGCAGATATAAAGCATCTGAAAATATTCTTGGGTGAAGGATAGCAGAAATAAAAGTTTAATTTTTTTCCCCTAGGGCTGCTTTGTTTTATATTATTACACAGTAATATGTCATCTTTGTTTGCTTTTTACATCATCTAGTATATATTATTGTCTTTATCATTATCCTCCTACAGCCACCCACTGGCCAATCTTGTTCCCTGAAGATGGCTACTGTTAACCATATGTAGCATTTCCATCTATTCCTTTTATAGCCATAACCAAACACATATAAAAATACATACATGAGTTCATGCCGTGGCACAGTGAGTTAAGAATCTACTTGCAGCGGCTCAGGTTGCTACAAGTGTGGGTTCGATTTCTGGCCTGGTGCAGTGGTTTAAAGGATCCATTGTTTGCCCCAGCTGTGGCATAGGTCGTAGCTGTGGCTCAGATTCGGTCCCTGGCCTGGGGATTTCTATATGCCACAGGTGCGGCCATAAAATTTTAAAAAATACATGTATAGTTGCAAAGGATGGTCTTAAAATAAGCTAGTTATATCCTTTTTTTTTTCTTTTTAGGCCGCATCCACGGCATATGGAAGGTCACAGGCTAGATGTCTAATGAGAGCTGTAGCTGCCGGCCTACACCACAGCCATGCAATGCCAGATCTGAGCCATGTCTGCCACCTACACCACAGCTCACAGCAATGCCAGATCCTTAACCACTGAGTGAGCCCAGGGATCAAACTGGCATCCTCATGGATGCTAATCTTGTTCATTATCGCTGAGCTACAATGGCAACTCCCATTTTCATTATTTTAAATAATCTTTCTACCTGTCTCAGTCTTACTAAATATTTAATGTACAGTGTAGATGTATCATAATTTATTTAAACATTTCCTTATTGGTGGATATTGAAATTACTTTCATTTTTGCTATCACTTAAGATGCTACCGTGAACGTCCTTCAATGTAG
The DNA here is from genome assembly GCA_004024745.2 of Catagonus wagneri. Lineage (NCBI taxonomy): Eukaryota > Metazoa > Chordata > Mammalia > Artiodactyla > Tayassuidae > Catagonus > Catagonus wagneri. The sequence continues at coordinate 3,118,824 of PVHT020000230.1, read as the reverse complement.
ATTTGGGCCAGTATTTCTATAGGATATTTATTATTTACTTATGTGGAAGTATGCTTGATATACAATGTTGTGTTAGTTTCTGGTATATAACAAAGTGACTTAGTCATTGTGTGTGTGTGTGTGTGTGTGTGTGTGTGTGTGTGTGTTTAGTCTTTGAAAAATACTTTTCCGGAGTTCCCGTCATGGTGCAGCAGTTAACAAATCCGACTAGGAACCATGAGGTTGCAGGTTCGATCCCTGGCCTTGCTCAGTGGGTTAAGGATCCGGCATTGCCGTGAGCTGTGGTGTAGGTCACAGACGTGGATCGGATCCTGCGTTGCTGTGACTGTGGTGTAGGCCAGTGGCTACAGCTCCGATTAGAACCCTAACCTGGGAATCGCCACATGCCGCGGTTGCGGCCCTAAAATGACAAAAGCCAAAAAAAACCCCAAAAAAATTCCGTTATACTTTATTACAAGATACTGAATAGTTTCCTGTGCTATCCAGTAGGTCTTTGTTGTTTATCTGTCTTATATGTAGTGGTTTGTATCTGCTCATCCCAGGTTCCTAGTTAATCCCTCCCCTTTTCCCCTTTAGTAACCATTGTTTATGTGGATTTTTTTGTTTGTTTCTTGGGGTTTTTTTGTATGTATTCATTCTTTCTCAGATTCTTTTCCTATACAGTTTATTACGGAATATTAAAGAGTTCCCTCTGCTCTACAGTAGGGTCTTTGTTGATCATCTGTTTCTGTGTTAATCCCAAACTCATAATTTATCCCTCCTGCCCTTTCCCCACCCTTCCAGTGCTTCCCCCTTGGTAACCCTAAATTTGTTTTGGAGGTCTGTGAATCTATGTCTATATTGTAAGTAAGTTCATTTGTATCATTTTTTAAGATTCCACATATAAATGATATCATACTATTTGTCTTTCTCTAATTTACTTAGTATGATAATCTCTAGGTTCATCCATGTTGCCGCAAATGGCATTATTTCATTCTTTTTTATGATTGAGCAATACTCCATTGAATGTATGTACCACATCTTCTTTATGTATTCCTCCGTAATGATGACAGCTCTGACTGGTGTGAGATGGTACCTCGTTGTAGTTTTGATTTGCGTTTCTCTAATAATTAGAGCATTTTTTCATGTGCCTGTTGACCATCTGTATGTCTTGAGAAAATGTCTACTTAGGTCTTCTCCCTATTTTTTGATTTGGTTGTTTACTTATATTGAGCTGTATGAGCTGTTTGTGTATTTTGGAAGTTAATCCCTTGTTTGTTGCTTCATTTGCAAATACTTTCTCCCATTCTCTGAGTTTTTTATTTTGTTTATGGTTTCGTTTGCTGTGCAAAGCTTTTACATTTAATTGGGTCCTGTTTGTTTATTCTTGTTTTCCATTACTTGAGGAGGTGGATTCAAAAAGATACACTGCTATTTATGTCAAAGAGTGGTTTGCCTATGTTTCCCTCTAGCAGTTTTATAATATCTGGTCTCACATTTAGGTCTTTAATCCATTTTCACTTTATTTGTATGTGTGGTGTTAGAGTGTTCTAATTTCATTATTTTACATGTAGCTGTCCAGTTTTCCCAGCACCAGAGACTCTTACAAAGACTGTCTTTTCTCCATTGTATATTCTTGCCTCCTTTCTCATGGATTAATTGACCATAAGTGAGTGTGTGTCTATGTGTGGTTTTTTGGTGCTCTATTCTATTCCATTTGACTATGTGTAATTTTCTGTGAATTAACAGTTTATGTAATTTGCCCATAATTTTTAGGGACTGTTTGTCATTTTTCTTATTGAGTTCTGAATACTTTTTGTATGTTAGATATATTTATACTGTAAGATTTTTTCAATCTTTTATTTGGAATATTTCATGAAATATAAATAATAAGTATTATCTTTTAAATTTCCAAAACAGATTTGAATATTCCTTATTTAAGAAACATAGAATTCACGTAGTATCGCTTAGTTTTTACTTTACCTTGGCATGTCTGTTAATTTAGAACTTTTGAGAATCAGAAACCAATGAATGGGAAGGATACATTTTTATTTTCTATTCTGATTTTGGGGTGTGTATGTGTTGGTGGGAATGATGGCAAGAGAATTTCCAGAAAAAGTTTATCCATTCTCTGCATTTTTTCTTGTCACTGCTCACATCTTTATGTTTTTATTGTGGGCATACTAAGCACTTAAAACATGGATAAACTCACGAGTGTATTTACTTTAAAATTATTAAATCGTGGAAAAATATTTATTCTACCAAAGTTTTTTCTTCTGATTTTACCTCCTTTATATGATGGATTGTGTGATGCCTATATATTTAATGTAATTCAGAGCTAGAACTTTGCTCCGAACTAACTCTGTGTATCCTTTACTGCAGTGAGTGATGGACTGGAACTGAGACCGAAATATAAAGGAATTTTGCATTGCTTGACTACCATTTGGAAACTTGATGGACTGCGGGGACTTTACCAAGGAGTAACTCCAAATGTGTGGGGTGCAGGTTTATCCTGGGGACTCTACTTCTTCTTGTGAGTAGATCTGGGAGATTTCATAGGAGTGAATAAATTGGTTTTAATGATTTCTTTAAAAAATCAGTTGATGAAGATGAGTCTATCAGTTTTCCCACATTGGAATTGTCAGACTAAAACAGCTTATTAGTCTCCTCTGTAAGCTGTAATCAGAAGCATTTGGTCTGGAAAAGGTTTTAGTAGGAATAAGGTAAAAGAATGAGACAGAGAAACACTCTTCCGGAAGCTGTTTCTGTGAGATGAATTCAGAAAGATGGCTTGCCAAAATACACTGGATTCATAATGAAGTTGGAAGAGCAGAAGAGGACCTATCTTGGAGTCCTCCTTAGAACATGCATCACAGGAAATCCCTTTGGGAAGAGAAAACCAAAGCCACTGCATGGCTGAAGGAGCCTGTGGCATATTCTTCTTACCTCCTATTGACCTGCTCCTTCAGCTTTTCAGCTATTCATTTCCTCACTCCTTCACCAGTCAGGTGTCATCACCATTTGTAATAACTGCTATTGCATTCTTACTGAAGAAGTCACAGAAAGCACCTGTGGCCTCCATTCAAGTTATTTAGTGTGTAAGAGTGTGGAAACAAAGCATTATCACACTGTGGTGGACGCTGGTGCTGCCCTGAACTTGCCTCTGATATTGAAACTGAATCCCTGACTGAGGCGGCTTTTGTTTTAATACATGGCACCTTTAGGAAAATATCAATACCTGGTCTACGTGTGTTTTTGTCTTTTGTGGCCTGTATTTTCCTTGACCTCTCCTAATTTTATGGCAGTATCCAAAACAATCTTAAAATATCTTTTGAGTGACAGTAAAATAAAAATCAGCCTTAGTATTGTTTAAATATTTTCTATTTTCGATTGTAAGACATACTTAGATGAAACTGTATTATAAAATTTACTCTGATAATGAGTTGTTTTCTTCAAAGAGCATTTCTGAGGGCCAGCCATGTAAGGTTTATGTGTTGAAATTACAGTAAAATAGTATGCTTGTTTTATGTTAGAATGAATGGCTTGTTAAACTTTGGAAAGATTTATTTAGTTGAGGTCTTCATTTTGGAGAAAAATAGAAATTGGAGTTGGAGAAAATAGACTGATCTGATAAATCCCTTACTCAGAAACATTTTGTGACTGTTTTCTGCCAAGTAAAGTGTAAATGTCAGTGTGCCACTGGGGTGTGGTTCAGTTTGTCCCATCTTCCCAGGCACCCCTGTAACTTTTGCTCCTGTTTGTGCTTCCCTATTGCAACTGCACCTGTCTCCATATCCAGTTCAGTGCTGCCTCCTACATAAAGCTTTCTGGGATCTCAGTAACAGTTTCTGAATCTTTTGTGATACTGTTATCTTGTTTTTCAATTTCTTTTGTGCCACCATGGTCCTTGTTAATCTCTTAGGGGGGATCTGTATCAGAATTGCCAACCACAGGAGTTCCTGCACTGGCACAGTGGGTTAGGAACCCGACTGCAGTGGCTCTGTTTGCTGCAGAGGTGTGGGTCTGATCCCCTGATCCCTGGCCTAGCACAATGAATTAAAGGATCTGGCATTGTTGCAGCTGCAGCTCGTATTCAATCCCTGGTCTGGGATCTTCCATATGACGTGGATACAGTCTTTAAAAAAACAAAATGCCAACCACAGTACCTGAACATAGGTGTTCAGTATTTATGTTAGCTGTCCTTTTTTCATCTGTCCAGTTGCTGCACCTCCAGTATACCCTCCCCCTTCCAGTTTTCCTGTTTGATATTTATATTAGCAGTTGAGCATGTGATTAAAATATTTTCTGTATGTATTGCCCAGCCTCATACATTTGGGGGAAAGGTGTTATATAGACTTAAACTATTTCCAGTTAATCCATTATTTGAAAAAGGTCTTGTTTTGTAGTTGCAATATGTATTGATGTCTACTTTGAGGGTATTACACACTTTAAAACAGAATTTATGGCTTTATGACACCCATTCAAATATTTATCCAATTGATCATGTTTCATTTTTTTAGTTACAATGCCATCAAATCATACAAGACAGAAGGAAGAGCTGAACGGTTGGAGGCAACAGAATACCTCATTTCAGCTGCTGAAGCTGGTAAGGCAGTGTGTGAAATAGAAACATCAGCTTCCAACTTGATTTTCATTTTTGTTTATTTTATTTGCCTTTTCCCCTGTGAACCCCAGAGTGTAAATATGGTCATCTAACTATGCTAATCAGTTACCACATGAAATTTCCCAGAAAGCAGGTACTCTGACAGATTACTTTGATTTCAAGAATTTTACTTATAACATTTAGAAAAGTTATGACACATTTAAGATGATTTGGTATGGTGTTTCTTCCATTAAAATATGATTTCAGTTTTTGAATAAACAATTTAGTAGCTTTAATTGACTCATGTATGTATAATATTCAGATATAAAAACAAAATAGGAGTTTTTATAACTCCTACTTTGATACCTTGCTATCTTGGTTTCTTAATGTTTCCTGTTTTTTTAAGGCAAGAATTCTCTTACACAATTTTGAATATTTAGCTGCTAGCAGAGACCCGACTCACAGTAGGACTCAATAAGTATTTGTTGACTAAAGGACTGCTTGGAAACTCAGCAATGAGAAACTTAACCAGATGATTTTTTTTTAAACAAAATTGTCCCTTTCTGTAAGAATGTAAATATTACTTTTGATATAACATGGTTATTTTTTGAGGTGTAGTAGCTCAACTTTGAATGGGTTTGAGGAAGATGGTGATAAAGTTGGAGTGGATATATGTGTGCACATTCACAGATGATTGAATTCCTGGTCCTTTTACCCTAATCTTTAGCCCCTTTGCCTTGTACTGTGACTTCCTCCTAAGTGTCTGTATCTCCTTATCAATGCCTGCTTCCCATGACTTCTGTTTTCTACACCCGGCCACTTTGTGTAGGAGCCAGGACATCTTTGCTGTCTTCACACGTCAAAGGGAAGATGTTTCACATTTCCATTCCCCTTTTAATTTATTTCTCACTAATCACTGGGGAGCTTTTTAAGACCACCAAAAACCCTAGGTCTCTGCACATCTCACTGTTGTAAGTACAGCCGATGGACACTTCATCCTTTATATAAATGGACTCTTCTACTTCACATTATCAGAAATGATAAAGTACCTGTATGCTAAATATTATTTAAATCTGATTTCAGGAGCCATGACCCTCTGCATTACCAACCCATTATGGGTAGCAAAAACTCGCCTCATGTTACAGTACGAAGGTGTTGTTAATGCCTCACAGCGGCAGTATAAAGGAATGTTTGATACACTTGTGAAAATCTATAAGTATGAAGGTGTGCGGGGATTATATAAGGTAATGAATTATTATGTCTATATTTTCAGTAGCTGACAGTCATAATTTCCTTTGGCGTTATTTTCTGAGTTCTGAATGACTTGTAGTCGATCCTAAAAAGAAGGCAAACTTAGGCAAGAAATAATTTAATGAAAACTGAAATCTGTATTAAATCATACTTGAAACTGTCCATCCTCATTACTGTAAGAAGTATCTTTGTGAACACTGGTGGGTGTGAGAAGGACTAAAACTTGGAATAACCCTTTCTCTTAAGTCACACATCGAGGTCATCCATTCCTTCCTCCCCTCTCTGGAAGCTGTGGTTCCTTAGGAATTTGCTTAGTATAGCCTTTTTTTCCCCCTTTAATTATTTCTTTTTAGGGATTTATTCCTGGGCTCTTTGGAACATCACATGGTGCCCTTCAGTTTATGACATATGAATTGTTGAAGTTGAAGTACAACCAACATATCAATAGATTACCAGAAGCACAACTGGTAAGATGATTCTTGAAAAAAAAAATTTACTTTTATGGACATTTAATAGATGGAAATGTTGTCACGTTTACTTTAGTATTTTGTTGTGATGATGAGTACTGACTCTGCCACTTATATTTTATACATGGATCACACAAACATATTAAAAATAGAACCATATTGCATAGAACCACATTGCACAGAGCTTATGTTAAGAGGGGAAACAGGAGTTCCCTTGTGGTGCAGCAGGTTAAGGATCCAGCCTTGTCACGCCGTGGTATGGGTTCAATCCCTGGCCCTGGGACTTCCACATACCACAGGGTATGGGCCAGAAAAAAAAGAGGAGAGACAGTCTTTTTCTGGATCCATTTAAATGTTTGTTTTCCTATGTACTTTTGCTTCTTTATTTTTAAAGAAATTCTGTCTAAAGAAAAACAAATGTTTGATATTGTCATTTTAGAGCACAGTAGAATATATATCCGTTGCAGCACTATCTAAAATATTTGCTGTGGGAGCAACATACCCATACCAAGTTGTAAGAGCTCGTCTGCAGGATCAACACATTTCTTACAGTGGTGTATTGGATGTAATCATAAAGACGTGGAGGTAAGAGCATGCGGTTTATCAGAATAGATTTTAGAGCAGGTACCTTGTAAATCTTAAACTGACCAATTAACATTAGTTTTATAGCCAAGATCAGTGTCTCTGGTGACAACACAGCCGATGGTCCCTTCCTCCCCACTCCCCATTTTACTGCATGGAGAACTGTGAGACTTGACTTCTCTGTTTGTAAAATTTGAGTATCTGGGTTGACAGTTATAAAAATCCAGTGAGATCTATGAAAGTGCTTTGAAATTTAGGTGTTAAGTATTTGGCATTAAATTTAGGGAGTCATAACAAAAATCTACTTTAATACAAGGCACCCTAACTTTTGTAAATACTTGTTTCCAGGTATGGAAGAGATGCTTGTGCTTTAGTATGTGAATGGTTAAACTGTTATAGGTAGACATCCCCATGTTTCTTTTTAATTCTAAAAAGTTAGAGCAGAATATTTAAATGTTTAAATTCAGTTCAATTCAGTAGATATTGAGAACTCAAGTGAAAAGTTTCAAGGCCATATTCTAGGCATTAAGGAAATAGTTTTATTTTTGTGTGTGCTATATTTAGCATTGTCTAGCATTTATATAATCTATGAGATGTTTAATGCCTATGGTTAATCTGCCTACATATTCATACCTTAAAGGCATTTGAAAGATGGTTATGGAGTTCCCACTGTGGCCCAGTGGGTTAATGATCCAGCTTGTCTCTGTGGTTTGCTCCATGACCCAGTGTGGTGGATTAAGGATCCAGCATTGCTGTACCTTTGGTGTAGGTAGCAGCTCTGGCTGGGATTTGATCCCGGGCCCAGGAACTTCTCTGTGTTGCGGGTATAGCTGAACAGGAAAAAGAGAAAGATGATTATGATTAAAGCACCTTTCAGTTTGGTTTTGAGGTGTCCCTGTGCTCTCTTCCTCAGTCCCCCAAAGGAATGTAAGCCCTACAAATGGCTCATCAACTACATTACTTTAGGACATTGAAAACATGGACTCAAATCCCAGTGAGGTTTGAATGCTTGCTCCATGCTCTGTCAGTTCAACTTCTGTATCTTTGGCCTAGTTCTGTGAGAAATTAAATATTACTTTTCTCTCAACAGGAAAGAAGGTATCGGTGGATTTTACAAAGGGATTGCCCCCAATCTGATTAGAGTGACTCCAGCCTGCTGTATTACTTTTGTGGTGTATGAAAATGTCTCCCATTTCTTAATTGGCCTTAAAGAAAAGAAAAAGTAAGCTTAAAAGAAGGTAAATTCCAGTACATCTGCCCAAGGCAGCAACATGCTCCTTTGTGTTTGAGAAGTAAGAACTCAGAATACTGCACAGTGACGTGGCTTATAATCGAACTCAGTGTCTAATTACTACAAGTCACAGAATTGCTCCTCCTCCTGCTTTTGCTTTCCCTGTATGTACGGGACTTGGCTACCTCCGCCTAAGATGGCTTCTAGCAACACAACAGTAAAACTGACACCAAGCAGAGAGTTGAACAAATTTTCTCCGTTTCAGTGTTCAGGTAGAAGCTGGTTTGAAGCATTTGCTAAGTGGATTAGAAGAACGTGCTGCTACTTCTAAACTCCTTTGCCTGGATTGGCTTTAAAATCAGCCTCTGTGCAATAGCAAGAAAATGGCTTCTTAAAAGATGCCATCGCTGTTACAAGGATAAATTAAACTTCAACGATTTGCTGGGAAAGATATTGCCCAAATATCCTGGCCATTTCAGAATCGGGAAAAGTTTGGTGGGAAAAAAATCCACCGTAAATGTACTTTAGTTTTAATTCAGTTTGAATGAACTGGAGAAATGAGACATTATGTACTTCCCTTAATTTGAGAAATATCTGACATTTGTTGTCATTTCATCATTTTTTTTTTCTAGAGGCTTGTTCATAATTTAAAATGTAGTCCTGGATCTCATTACTTTTTTTGGGATAGGTATTTAGTGTCTGTTATATTTATAAAATTTGAACTAGGATCCAGCTGTGTCATCCCTTATTTAGCGTATTTGGCTAAAATCACTTACTGGAGTTTCTAATAGATCTAATAGATAATGGAATGATTTGGGATATGTTTGTTAACAAACTTCAGAAATGAAAAGCTTGAATGCCTGACTTCAAATTTCAGATATATGGGTCCAAGTCCCAAATTTTAAGTGGTCAATCTACATTGCTTTCTCAGATTCATGTTTCAGTACAAATTGCCCTGAAGGCCATTATTGATTTTATGAGTTATTATAAATTTCTATAAAGGCATGCCCCAAAAGGATGCCAAAATACTATTTTTATATACCATAACACCTATAAATGCTTTCTGCACTACGAGCTAATGTTGTAAATAAAATATTGTGATTTTCAAAGCCATAGTTAAATGGTTCTTTGAAAAGAAGTTTATTTTTTATATTTTAAAAATGCCTTTGTTTTAAAAATAAAGAAATGCTAAGTACTTAACTGTATTTGCTGTACATCTTGTAACACGCAGAGGATTATAAATTAAATGGGATGTATTTTTTTTCCTACTTCTGGATTATACTGTATATTCATATGAAATCCTGATAGTAGTCCCTGTATGGAAAAACGAGCTGCAAGTAACTGCAGTTCTAAATTAAGAACATGTAAGATTTCTACCAGCCTTGCAACAGTTTTGAGAAATCATTCCACTTGAACAGCAGTTCCAGGGCTCCTTCCCACTCTGTGCCACATATGTTTAGCAAGCATTGACAGTGTAGCAGTAAGAGCCAGACAACATTTCTGCTCTCCTGGAATTCATTTCAGTTTGACCGAGAACATACATACGCATAATATAATTTCAGGTATTAAATCTGTAAACAGAACTTAAAAGGGTTGGAAATAGTGTTGCTATGCTATGTAGGATGGGTGGGATCAGGAAAGGTCTCTTTGAGGAGGTAGAATTTGAAACATTTTGATGGAAGTGAGGAAGCCAGCAACTATGAGATAGAGGTGTCAACAAAAAACTAAGAAATGCAAAGTTTTATTCAAGCCAGATTTGAGGATTGGATCCCAGGAAAAATATCTCAAAGCTCTGAGAACTTTTCTGCCCATTATAAGTCAAGGCACAGTTATAGAAGTTTTTTGAGACAGAGGGCTATAATACATTAGATGACATTATTGACAGTTTACCAATCCAGATATAAGCATCATATGGTCCTCTGAAAAGATAATGAAGGAATGTATCTATTAAGAAGTTGTCTTATTGATGTTAGGAGAATGCTCTTTATGTTGAGAAGGTATTTTTGCCAATGGGGGAGGTTTGGTCAATGCATAATGAGAAACATAATGCACAGTACAGGGGGATAGAGAGGGGAGGCCAGTGGGTATAGAAAAGTTTAAATTTTTATCTTGCCATAAAATAACTGTGCCACAATTTACCCCGCTGATTATTAATCTTTCAATAGAAAGCACTAGGTGATCAAATACTTAGTCCTTTGGAACCAGGGTGGCTACCTGCCTGCCGTGGGGAGCCACTGTGTCCCTTGCTGCCAAGTCTTAATAACCCAGCTCTCTCCTTTTGGGGGAGTTGTACTAGCAGGATGTTTGACAAACACTGACATTCAATTCTAGGTTGCCCAATAAGACTTAAGCCAATTTTTCTCACGTGTGCATTAAATATATATGTCCATTATTTTATAGATGACTACATATGTGATCTATGGTTTCCAGTCATTAGGTAATGATCTTAAGTGATAAAGCGTGAAAGGTAAGAAACTATCACTTTACAAATTCCACAAACTAATTTAAATTGGTAGTAGGAAAGAGCAACAAAGTTTATAGTAAAGATTTAAGCCAAAATCTTCTTAAACCAAACCATTTTCTAGTATTTCCCCTAATATCGGAAGAGGACTATTCAGAGCAGAAATCTGATACTTTATGATTTAACAGATGTTGTGGCCAAATGTTCATATCATTGGAAAACTGACAGAAACCAGCATGCTCACATTACAGACTGACAGGGGCTATTTCCAAGGCTACACATAGGTGGCCTTGAGCCCAAAGAAAACCAAGTATTTGTTTTCCTAATCAACCTGCGGAGCGTCAAGTTCATTTGCTTGTTCTACAGATCCACTGAGTCCCATGAGTTCACCAATATTCAACATCTAATGAAAAAGAGCATTTTATGTCCAGGTTCCAAACAAGCATGATTAATTGCCATGTAAGAGGGTCTCAATAAGTAACATTAGCTTGCATGATGCTAGAATTTCTTTCAAAAAATAGGTTTCTAAAGACCTACAAAAACAAATCAAAAACAATAATATGGCCGTAAAAACATACTTATTGATAATTCCCTTAAATGTAAGTGTATTAAGTGTTCCAACCAAAAGACACGGGCTGGCTGAATGGATATAAAAATAAGATACATATATATGCTGTCTACAAGAGACCTACCTCAGATACAGAGACACATACAGACTCAAAGTGAGGAGATGAAAAATGTATTCATGCAAATGGAAATCAAAAAGCTGAAGTAGGAGTTCTTGTCGTAGCTCAGCAGTAACAAACCTAACTAGCATCCTAAGGATGCGTGTTCCATCCCTGGCCTTGCTCAGTGGGTTAAGGATCCGGTTGCAGTGAGCTGCAGTATAGGTCACAGATGCAGCTTGGATCCCATGTGGCTGTTGCTGTGGCTATGGCCAGCAGCTGCAGCCCCAATTCAACCCGTAGCCTGGGAACCTCCATATGCCCCAGGTGTGGCGCTAAGAAAAAAGCAAAAATTAAGTTGTCATTTCCAAATGATTAAAAAAAAAAAAAAAAACCTGAAGTAGCAGTACTCAGGTAAACTTTAAAATTAAGAGTGTTCTAAGAGACAAAGATGATCAAGGAGTCAATCCAAGAGGAAGATATGAAACAATTATCGGGTGATACATGCACCCAATACAGAAGCACCTCAATATATAAAACAACTGCTAACAGCCATAAACGGAGAAATCAACAGTAACACAATAAATGAGAGGCTTTGACACCCATTTACAGTGGACAAATCGGAAAAGCAATAAGCAAGCAAGCTTTAAATGACGCATTAGACAGATGGACTTAATTGAAACTTATAGGACAATCCATCTGAAGGCAGCAGAAAACACATTCTCAAGTACACATGGAGCATTTATCTGGAGATAAGTGCCAAAAAAAACATGATAATCAAAAACCCATAGGGAGTTCCCTTCGTGGCTCAGTGGTTAACAAATCTGACTAGAAACCGTGAGGTTGCGGGTTCGATCCCTGGCCTTGCTCAGTGGGTTAAGGATCCAGCGTTGCCGTGAGCTGTGGTGTAGGCTCGGATCCCACGTTGCTGTGGCTGTGGCGCAGGCCGGCAGCTACAGCTCCTGTTAGACCCCTAGCCTGGGAACCTCCACGTGCCGCGGGTGCGGCTCCACATAAAGACAAAAAAAAAAAAAAAAAACCTGTAGGATTGGCAACCACTAGCCCAGGAACTTCTATATGCCATGGGTTCAGCCCTAAAAAGGGGGAAAAAAAACCTATAAGATTGGGATTGGTACAACCACTATGGAAAACAGTATGGAGGTACCTCAGAAAACTAAATATAGAACTACCATATGATCCAGCAATCCCACTCCCGGGCATATATCCAGACAAAACTTTGATTGAAAAAGATACATGCACCCTTATGTCCATTGCAGCACTAGTCACAATAGCCAGAACATAGAGACAACCTAAATGTTCAACAATAGATGAATGGATTAAGAAGATGTACATATACACAATGGAATACTACTCGGACATGAAAAAGAACAAAATAATGCCATTTGCAGCAACATGGATGGAACTAGAGATTCTCATACCAAGTCAGAGACAAATACCATAATATCACATATCTGGAATCTAATATATGGCACAAATGACACCTTTCTGCAGAAAAACTCATGGACATGGAGAAGAGACTTGTGGTTGACAAGGGGGAAGGGGAGGGAGTGGGATGGACTGGGAATTTGGGGTTAGTAGATGCAAACTATTACATTTGGAATGTACAAGCAATGAGATCCTGTTGTATAACACTGGGAACTATGTCTAATAACTTGTGATGGAACCTGATAGAGGATAATGTGAGAAAGAATGTATATAAATGTATGGCTGTGTCACTGCTATACAGCAGAAATTGACACAATGTTGTAAATCAACTATGATAAAGATTTTTTTTTCTTTTTTTCTTTTTTTTGGTCTTTTTGCTTTTATGTAGAGCCGCACCCACGGCATATGGAGGTTCCCAGGCTAGGGGTCTAACAGGAGCTGTAGTTGCCGGCCTTCGCCACAGCCACAGCAAGGCAGGATCCGAGCCGCGTCTGCAACCTTCACCACAGCTCACAGCAATGCCAGATCCTTAACTCACTGAACGAGCCAGGGATCGAACACGCAACCTCATAGTTCTTAGGTTCCCACAAAGGGAACTCCAAAAAAAGATTTTTTAAATAAAGTGTTGGAGTTCCTGTTGTGGCTCAGCGGAAACTAATCTGACTAGCACCCATAAGGATGCAGGTTCGATCCCTGGCCTTGCTCAGTGGGTTAAGGATCCGGTGTTGCCATGAGCTGAGGTGTAGGTCACAGACATGGCTGGGATCTGGCATTACTGTGGCTGTGGTGTAGGCCGGCAGCTACAGCTCCAGTTAGACACCTAGCCTGGGAACCTCCCTATGCCACAGGTGTGGCCCTAAAAAGACAAAAAAAAGAAAAAAGAAATTACAACTGACACTAAAGAAATACAAAGGCTCATGAAAGACTACTACAAGCCAATAAAATGGCCCCCAGAAGAAATGGATAAATTCTAAGACTGAATCAGGAAGAAATAGAAAATATGAACAGGAAAATCGTAAGTACTAAAATTGAAACTGATTAAAAAATATCCAACAAACAAAAGTCCAGGACCAGATGGCTTCACAGGTTAATTCTATCAAGCATTTAGAAAAGAGTTAATGCCTATCCTTTTTAAACCCTGCCAAACAGTCACAGAGGAAGGATCACTCTCAAACTCATTCTGTGAGGCCACCATGACCCTGATACCCACATCAAAGATACAACAAAAAAAAGAAAATTACAGGCCAGTGTCACTGATGAATATAGATGCAAAATCCTCAGCAACATACTAGCAAACCAAATCCAGCAATACATTAAAAGGATCATACACCCTGATCAAATGCAATTTATCTCAGGAATGCAAATCCATGTGATACACCACATTAACAAATTGAACAATAAAAACCATATGATCATCTCAATAGATGCAGAAAAAGGTTTTGACATAATTGAACACCGATTTATGATAAAAAACTCTCCAGAAAGTGAGCATAGAGGGAAATTACCTTAACATAATAAAGGTCATACATGACAAACCCACAGCTAACATCATTCTCAATGGTAAAAAGCTGAAAGCATTTTCTCTAAGATCATGGACAAGACAAAGATGTCCACTCTTGCCACTTTTATTCAGCATAGTTTTGGAAGTCCTAGCCGTGGTAATCAGAGAAGAAAAAGGATGCACATTGGAAAAGTAGAGGTAAAACTGGCACCGTTTGCAGATAACATATATTAGACATAGAAAATCCTAAAGATATTATCAGTAAACTACTAGAGCTCATCAGTGAATTCAGTAAAGTTGCAGGATACAAAATTAGATACAGAGGAATCTCTTGCATTTCTATACACTAACAACGAGAAAGTGAAGTAGTCAGACAAGTATATCACTTCTGTGTGGAATCCGATTTTTAAAATGATACAAATGAATTTATTTACTAAACTGAAACAGGCTGGCAAACTTCACCAAAGGGGAAACATGGTGGGAAGGGAGGAAGAAGGGATAAATTAGGAGTTTAGGATTAACCTGTACACACTACTGTATATAGATAACCAACAATGACCTACTGTGCAGCACAGAGAACTCTACTCAATATTCTGTAATAACCTTTATGGGAAAAGAATATGAAAAAGAACAGATGTGTGTGTGTATATATATATAAAACTGAATCACTCTGCTGTACTAACACAGCATTGTAAATCAACTATACTCCAAAATAAATTTTTTAAGACATTAAAAAAGTAAAATTTCTAATGTCCACCCACATAGAGACTTAGGAAAATCTACCCAGGCAACCTGGGAGGATTGGACATGAGTAGTTTGTGGCCAAGTAGATTGATTTATGAAAGTTGCATGATTGAGCACAAGGAATGCATTGGGTTCATAAGCAAAAAAAGTGAGCAATTGTCAAAGTAATCAGTACCCAGGCCTGCTTGGCATCTGGATTGCTGTCTACTTAAGATGTAGTCATCCTCATTTGCTAGTGCTGATTGTAGTCAAAGTTAGGTGTCAGAAACTGGAGTTGCAGCTCATCAGGAGAGGACTGATATGGTGCTTTTCAATGTGGGGGAAGAGAGTCCTTTTAAGTCTTTTCCAAGAGGTATAATCACATCTTGGCACATGTGATTTTTAGGTTTGAAACAAACTTTTTTTAAAGGCCGCACCCACAGCATATGGAAGTTCCCAGGCTAGGGACTGAACTGGAGCTGTAGCTGCTGGCTTACACCACAGCCACAGCAATGCAGGATCCGAGCCGTGTCTGCAACCCACACCACAGCTCACGGCAATGCCAGATCTTTAACCCACTGAGCGAGGCCAGGGACTGAACCTGCATCCTCATGGAGCCTAGCTGGGTTCGTTAACCGCTAGCCACGACAGGAACTCCAGAGTATGGTTTTAATGACTTAACTTTACAAGGAGTTATCTGGGAAGTGAGTATTAGCCAAAAACTAAAATATTCACTGAAAGAATTTTTCTAAAATTACCCTGTTTATCAAATATAGCCAAATTAAGCCTTTTGTTTGTTTGCAAACTAAGTCTGTTTAATTGACCACATAGACTCTTAAACTGCCTATGCTGAATTTTTTTTTCCTTTTTTTTCTTTTTTTGCTTTTTAGGGCCGCACCCTAGGCTTATGGAGGTGCCTGGGCCAGGTGTCTAATCAGAGCTACAGCTGCCCACCACAGCCACAGCCACACCAGATCCGAGCCACGACTGCGACCTACAGCACAGCTCACGGCAATGCCAGATCCTTAAGCACTGAGTAAGGCCTGAGGCCCAAACAGTATCCCCGTGGACACCAGTTGAGCTCATAACTGCTGAGCCACAACGGGAACTCCATGTGCTTTTTCACAAAGAATCTCAAGTTGATAAAAACCTCAAGGCCAGGAAAGCCATGTCAGGAGGGTGTCATAGAGTCCACCTGTGATGTCTATAGATTTGGGGGGGGGGGCGGTGTTTGGGTGAATTCCTCCCTTCCTGAAGCCCCCAAAATATCTTGAGATTCCTATACCTGTTAGGAGGTGGCCTTCCGTATACACCTGAGAAAGCTGCTGGGAATCTAAGAGTTTCCAGATTCTGGATGGATCAAGTAGAGAGAAAAGAAAATGTTTTAATTCTGCTTAACACAGATGTAATTTAAAGGTTTCCTTATATCTGGAGAACACAGATTAAAAATCAGTACTATTTCAGACAAAAATTTTTTATGCTTAACTCAGTCCTGTGTTACTAATCCTGGATATTGATCTTCTGTTAATAGTTCTATGAAGCCATCAGATTTTTCATTAGAATTCTTTAATTTCTTACCCACTTTAGTGGTATGATCTAAAAATTATTAAAAACCTGTACTTGTCTAAAAGTACTTTCTAGCAATCTTGAAGATTCAAAACAGTACAATGATAATGGTCTATAAAAATGACAAAAAGTCAAGACTAAAGACCTGATTATAACACAACTAGAAAACTTGGTTAGTGCTGGGACATACAAGATAATTATTAAAATTATGAAATTTTACAATTATAACACTTATATAAACTATTTTCTAGAATGTGTATATTAATAATGTTCACCCACAAGAAATAATCTAAGAAGTTTTATCACCACTTCTTTGACAGTGCTTCCCATGTAATTTAACATACCAAACAAGCCTAATTAATTTAATATTCCTCTCTCTGAGATGGAGAGAAAACAGTTATTTTGAAGCACTTCAGGGACCCTTTGGAAAACCTCAGATTAGCTAGAGGTGAAATGAGCTTCGTTTAGAATATGATCTTTGGGAAGTCTGTCAAAAATAGCAAGAAGTTTTGAAACCCTGTCAAATAGAAGCACAGGTCACTGTGAAACAACCCATTCACTTAACCCAAGTGATGACAAAATAGCTCCCTGGCAAATGCAGATCACTTGAACACAAACTGACAATCTGTTGCCAAAATCAATATTTTCAGACAACTTTGTCCTCTTAGAGAACCAAATTCAAGTTGTATACCACTTTACCTTTAAAATCCATTTTCTTAATTAAGTTCAATCTTATCTAAGCCAGTCCTGACCATGCACTCTGTTCCTTTTCTACAACAGAAACAACCAGCTCTAGGACAAAACCACCTTTTTTTAATGATGCATTTCTACTCCTTTTACCTTTTTTTGCTAAAAATACACATCCTACTTTTTTTTGCATGTGGAAATAGTTCCCTTATAATTCTTAACCTTAAAACCTTACTCAGCGAAAACCAAGCAGCAAGTAATTGTAAATTGTCATATCAGCATTTCCTGATTGGCACTTTTTTTTTTTCCTTTTGTCATTTTAGGGCCGCACCCACGGCATGTGGAGGTTCCCAGGATAGGGGTCTAATCGGAGCTGTAGCCACTGGCCTATGCCGCAGCCACAGCAATGCAGGATCCAAGCCGCATCTGTGACCTACACCACAGCTCACGGCAACGCCAGATCCTTAACCTACTGAGCAAGGCCAGGGATCGAACCTGCGACCTCATGGTTCCTAGTCAGATTTGTTAACCACTGTGCCACGATGGGAACTCCCTGATTGGCACTTATGAACGTATTTTATAACTACTAAGAACATACACCTTTTTATAGAATTTCTTTCTTCAGTGTGATATATCTTTATAAACCCAAATACCTTTAGTTTTTTTAAACCTTTAGTTTTAAAACATTTAGTTTTAGACAAAAGTAGGTAAACTTAGGCCTGCCCAGCTATTAATGTTCCAATATTTTATCCTACTTGAAATGACCCAGATAATGAAGGAATTCTTGTAATTTTGAAGTTTCAGGTTACCAAAATCTGGAGATACTATCCTTAACATTGATATTCCCAAAACAGAATTATTCCTAAAGAGTTTACCAAAACTCTTATCTCATTTACCTCTATTTTATTTTACTTAAAAGTTTCATCATATTGTTATTTTTCTTGCTGACAAACTTTGTAACAGTAATAAGGAGGTTCCCAGGCTAGGGGTCTAACAGGAACAGTAGCTGCCGGCCTTCACCACAGCCACAGCAACGCGGGATCCGAATCGCGTCTGCAACCTACACCACAGCTCACGACAACGCCGGATCCTTAACCCACTGAGCAAGGCCAGGGATCAAACCAGCAACCTCATGGTTCTTACTCGGATTCGTTAACCACTGAGCCATGACGGGAACTCCAAGAATGATACTTTTTTAAAAAGACTTATCTGTTTTTTTTGTTTGTCTGTCTTCATAGGGCTGCACCCATGGCATATGGAAGTTCCCAGGCTAGGAGCCAGATCAGAGCTGTAGCTGCCTGCCTACGCCACAGCCACAGCAACTCAGGATCTAAGCTGCGTCTGTGACCTACACCACAGCTCACAGCAATGCCAGATCCTTAATCCACTCAGTGAGGCCAGGGACTAAACCTGCGTCCCCAGGGATACTCATTAGATTCGTTACTGCTGAGCCACAACAGGAACTCTCATACCTATGTTAATCAAACCAACAAGCTTAAGCTAAATTTAATACCAGATATTCAATGCTGAATATTTTCCAGATCACATGAACCTGAAGTTCATTCTGTCCAGTTTCTTTTATATTTACAAATATTTACATAATCACTTAATTTCCTATAAGCCAATTAAATAGAGCTCTTTTACAAGTTAATTTTGGTAATACCATGTAACTGAGCTAGTGCTCTATGGGGTTCCTACGCACAGGCCTTCTGTGGCCTCCATTTCTTGTTTTTAGGGAATAAGCGTCAGCCTCCTTGACCTTCCCTGAGCTCCAAAGGGCAGTTGCTAATCAGGGAAGGATGCAGAGACCAGAGAGGAGCAGTCAAGAAAAAATAGTTCCGCCTTGGGTCGTGGTTCTTGTTCCTCCTTACAGGATATACGTAACAGTGTCTTCCCTTTTTTTTTTTTTTTTTCGTTTTTCATAACACCATCTTTGAGCCTTTCTGCAGAACTAAAACCTCCAACAAATGGAAGAACTACTTGATGAAGCATTCTTCATGAAGAAGGAGGCCCACCAGAACCAGTCCTGGGGGCCACTAAACAGCAGCTTTGAAAGAAAATGCAAGCTTGCCTCTACCCTGATCCTTATCTGGTCCTGGCTTTGTTTGATCTTTTTACGGCCTCACCCATGGCTCCCAGGCTGCCTACGCCACAGCCACAGCAATGACAGATCTAAGCCAAGTCTGTGACCTGCACCCCTGCTCATGGCAACGCCGGATCCTTAACCCACTGAGTGAGGCCAAGGATCTAACCTGTGTCGGCATGGATACTAGTCAGATTCATTTTCCACTGAGCCGCAGCAGAACTCCCTCTGCAGCTCTATTTTCCACTCTTTAAACTATAAAACCACCTCCTAATCCCTTCCAGAGTGGGCAGTCTTTAAAGTATTAGCATCGTGTGGCCCCCTTTGCCTGGCAAAGCAATAAAGCCATCTTTTTCTCCTTCACCCAAAACTCTGTATCTAATCAGCAACAGCAGACAGAGGCCAAGTTTTGGCAACAAACACATATCTACAACACTCATCTAGATACGTAGGAACACAGAGACCTCATAGTTCCCATTAAGAAATTTCAGCCATGAGTCAGGCACAACAATATAAAATCCATCAGTTACAAAAGACCTTGCATTTAAGTTGGATTTCTGGCAGATGGAATAAATCAAGGTCACCTGTCTAGATGGCTAAAGCCTTTTTACCAATATTTGTGGAAAAGGTAATTAAGATTTCTATTTGTGCTTGACAAGTTCTGAATTACTGACCTCCTTTCCAGAAATTTGCATTTTAAAAACATGGCAGAGCTAAGAGTTCCTAGAGAAGAACAAGTAAACATTTGCATCTCAAAGGCTTAGGAGCAGAAAGGCAAATTCCTCCTCGGACAATTTGGTTCTTTTATGGCCAGAAAACATTTTCTTTCCTCTCAATAGTTACAAGGCTCAAGACAAGGGAGCTCTGGTGGGGGTAGTAAAGGAGCGATAGGCTTTAGATTATTTCTGGAGCCACACCTCTGGTCCTTTAAAGACTGGGTTTGTAAAACAATGAATTTTTTTTTCCTCAAAAAAATTGTGTGGCCACCTTGGAGTTCCCGTTGTGGCTCAGTGGTTAACAAACCCAGCTAGTATCCATGAGTTTTCAGGTCTTGCTCAGCGGGTTAAGGATCCCGTGTTATCCTGCGCTGTGGTTTAAGTCACAGACGTGGCTCAGATCAGGCGTTGCTGTGGCTGTGGTGTAGGCCGGCATCTGCAGCTGATTCAACCCCTAGCCTGGGAACTTCCGTATGCCACAGGTGCAGCCCTAAATTTAAAAAAAAAAAAAAATTTATGTGGCCACCTCAATGATATCAAAGGACTGGCGTGCCCATTCCCCCCGTTGGAAAGTTTCACTTCCCCCCCTTTAGCTTAGGGGAGAAGGGCCCCTCCCCCATCAGACTCCAAGTATGGTCAGTCTCTCAGGCTGGTGGCCTCCCATTTTGGTAACCCTTTCACGAACATCCTTGGGTTTAAGAAATTCTTTAACTACAGCCCTCAGTCTGGCTTTGGAAGAGACCTGCCTGCAGCCTCCTGTCCTCCCACTTCTAAAGTTAACCGCTTAGTAACACCTTCGGAGTGGAAAGGCAATTCAGAGGAGTACGAGTGAGTATTCAGAAGAGGCTAGAGTGGAGCAGTAAAAGCTTTCGATACCTCATATCATTATTTTCATTAGCCATTCTATAACAAATCTTTCCATAAGGCCATTTTTTGAATTTTGAACCCTTTGGGGGCTTCCACATACCAATTAAAATAGTTTTAAGATATAAGCGCTATAAAAATTTAGCAGCTTATTTGAAGGATCCATGAAGCTAGCCCTGCAAATATACTCCCTGCTAATCTAATTCTAGAAAAGAAAAAAACACTTAGTACTGTTTTGTTTTTTTTCCAATAAACCTGCAAGCATTTTGTAGCCTAGGTCAGAGACGAGATATGAGATAGGATCTGAACAAGTCTCTGAGGACCGTGAGGTGGGTTGAACACCTGCTACTTCTTTCTGAGTCTAGCTCCCTAAAGAGGTATACTTGGGTTGGTTTAACTTCTTTTACATGGCTCAGTTTTTTCCTCGTGACAGCCTAAAACACTGTGGGTGCTCAGAGTGCTAGGTTATCTGTCTCTGTTGTGTCCCTTGGACAAGCAGTATGTCCCCTATAGCACCGCGGCTCATCACAAGGCTTGATCCTGAGACATTTTTGCTGTCCTCAGTCACCTGAGGATGCCTTGTGTCCAGCAAGAGCCACATGTCCCAATATTCCTCAGAGCTGAAGAATTTGGTCTCTTATTTCACTAGCAAAAGTTGTGTTCAGATCATCTAGCAACTCGTTTTTTGTTTAAGCAAAATATAACAAAAACCCAGCCACCTATGATTCTCTGGGCTTCTTGCCCAGGTCCCTTAGGCCCTGCCTAGGAAATGCACCTGAAGATCCCAAGTTATAAGGGAAGACCAGCCCAAATACAGTTTTTAGGATATCACCAAAACAGTGAGATCCAAATACCAGGAGCACTCCAAGGAACACCTGAGGGGTACTGAGAAGCTGGTGGGGCTCATTGGGCCCAGGCTGGTACATAGCGCTAGTTCTTGGAAGACTCTAGGTGCTTGATGTCCTGCTAACTAAGCCAAGCATATGTTAAGAAAAATTAATCAGTCGATCTAAGAAAGAAATAGAAATTTTTATTGAAGCCAAATTTGGGGATTATAAGTCCAGAAAAGCATCTCAGAAAGCTCTGAGAACTATTCCGCCCACTCTGAGTAAAGGCACAGTTACAGAAGTTCGTTGAGACAGAGGGCTGTACATCAGATGACATATTATTGACAGTTTACACATAAGCCAGGTCTAAGCATCACGTGGTCCCTTATAAGCTCAAGAAGGAATGTTTTCTTTTAAGGGTTTGTCTTACTGATGCTAGGAGAATGTTACCCTCCCCCCCCTTTTTTTTTTAGCTTTTTAGGGCCACACCTGCAGCATACGGAAGTTTCCGGGCTAGGAGTACAGATGCTGTCCTACACCACAGCCACACAGGATCCAAGCCACATCTGCAAACTACACCACAGCTCACAACAATGCTGGATCTTTAACCCACTGATCAAGGCCAGGGATCAAACCCACATCCTCATGGGTATTAGTCGGGTTCGTTTCTTCTGAGCCACAATGGGAACTCCAGAATGTTGTTGTTCACGTTTGAGCAGGTATTTCTGCCGATGGGGGAGTTTGGGCCAATGCATAACACAGATACACAATGCACAGCGGGAGAGAGGACAAAGCACAGAGAAAAAAAACTGTAAAAGTCTTTGTCCTGTCATAAAATATGAATTCTGTTGTCCAGAGGAAACGCTTTCCAGGCAGAGAGAATAGAAGTACAAAGGCAGAAATTCACTTGGCCAAAGGGGATCAGTAGCAGAAAGGAGGCTGGAGAAGCAGTCATCCGCGAGATAGTGACGTGTACAGGTCGGAGAACCAGACTGCCTGGCTTCCAATTACAGCTTTCCCATTTTCGGCTTGACCTTAGGCAAATCATTTTAGCTCTCTCTGTCTCAAGTTTCCTCATCTATAAAATCGGTTCCTCAGTAGCCAGGCCTGAGATGGGAATTCTTGGGCAGGTATTTATTGAGGAGGCACCCTTAGGGCAAATCTGTAAGGGAATAAAGCAAATAGCATTTGGCAGCTAGACACCGCAGAGCACTCTGCAGTGTGCAGGGACCGCAGAGGCTCTCCTGCCAGGAGGTGAGGGGCTGGACTATTATATTCCCATCTCAGGCAGTCCTTGACTACCTGTGGTGTGGCAAGGAGGAGCTGAAGGGGTGGCTGAGTGCCTCTCCTCAGCCCGGGGCAATCCTCCAACTAAGATGGAAGTGGGAGCTGTTAGCCAACACCTGCAGCAGCTGGACCGTGTGTGCACAAGTTCTGTAAAAGATCTGGGCGGATGATCAGCAGCATCTACCACAAGTGCGGATATGAAAACTATGCAGCAAACTATTACATTTAGAATAAGCAATGAGTTCCTACCATATAGCACAATGAACTATCCAGTTTCTTGGGAGAGACCATGATGGAAGATAATCTAAGAAAGAAAACGTGTGTGTGTGTGTGTGTGTGTGTGTAAGACTGGGTCACTTTGCTGTGCAGCGGAAATTGGCACAACATTGTCAAGCAACTATAATAATTAAAAAAGCAAAAGAAAAAAGTATGTAGCTCATAGGATTAAATGGATTAATCCAAGTAAAGTTCTTAGCACAGTCCCTAGGCCAATAAGCATTAGCAGGGGGCAAATCTTATAGGCCATGAAGAAGGGTTACGATTGTTTGGAGATCATTCTAGTGACTGTATGGAGAAACAGGTAGAAGACAGGCAAGAAGCAGGGATACTAGTGAGAAAGCTTTCACGAATATCTAGTCAAGAGCTCATGACAGAGCATTGACCTTGTTAATGGCGTTGCAGGTAGTTTACAGTTTGGAGGGAACTAGAGCGGGGTTCATGGAGAAAAAACATTCAAGCTGAATCTTGAAGGAAGATATCCCCAAGGGAACCTTGAGGGAACTGTGTAAAAAAAGAAAGCACAGATGATGTGTCTTAGGCAGTGAGTTGTCCAGGTGGTAATGGAAGAAGAAATGCAAGATGAAGCCAAAAGATGGGGACCAGAAAAATGAGGAGTTTCAGAGCATGACTAAATCTGTTTTTTCTTTTTTTTTGGATGCATGAAAGAGCAGTGTGAGAAATTAATAGAACAGAGAGGCATGGCTATGTCCTCAGAGTGGCAGAGGAAGACCAATCAGATAAAAGGAACAAAGAAAAAGGGGTGATCAACCATGTAAATATATTGATAGGACGAAGATTAATGGCACTGAGAACTTTAGGCAGATTCAAATTTTAGAGGCTGAAGACATTCCAGCAGCAAGCAGGTGAGGCAAACTGCCAAGTCTTCATTTCATAGGCTCGTTCTCAAGTTTCTGCAGAAAGGAAAAGAAGTTTAGCTTGAAAAAAATACCACAAGTCTAGGAGGGAGGAGTGGAAGTGGCAAAGGTTGACGAAGGGAAAACCAGAACATGGTTGTGGAAGAACACTTCATAAGATGCAGGCTGAAAAAAAAAGGGAAAAGCTCACTGTAGCTCTGCACCAGAGCATCAATATCTGGTAGAATGAGATCCCAAGTAATGACGGGTGTCACGCTTTGTGAAAAGAAGGCTATCAAGCTTTAGTATGCGCTTTTGTAGGCTGGCAATTTCCAAAGTCACGGCTTTAAACACCACACTAAAAAAGGGATATTAAAAGTCTGCATTCATGAGTCATCAGAAAGAGGATTTTCTTTTGAAATGTGGACACGTTACTGAAGATAAAATTCTCTAGATAAAGTTACCACCTTTGTTGCAAGGTCTATTTAGTGATTTTAAGATTACTTACAGAAGCAAGATTTGAGATGATTTATTTAACCTTCGTATTTGTTTTCTCAAGATTAGGCAACACACAGAAAATGTGAAGTTTTGGGTTAAAGTCTTAAATTTCTTTGAGTAAATAGGAAATATTCTGGAAATCCTATAATGAATACCTGTTATGTGGCTGTCCAGCACCTGTTTTCCTTCCTTTTTGGAGTATTGGTCTGAATTTCTTTTCAGAACCCCTTCCTCCATTCTAACCTTTGATTTACATTGAATGGGCCTCACCCGCCCCAGAGAGGGTCCTGATTAGCAAAGCCAGTCTGAATGTGCCGCCTCTATCCGTAGTCAAAGTTCTGCAGCTGGCACAGTTACCTAAGCTAGTCCCACTGGAGTGACTTGTAGACTTTCCTGAATATACAATGTAGCTTCTTTGGTTTTCAAAGAAGATTGGTGGAATTTTCACAGTTACTCAAAACAAATTTAGGTTCATGAGCTGGAAGATGTAGGGGTGAGTTTGTCCAAAAATAGAGTCAACACCAAGGACATGACAAAAAATAAATCAAAGAAAATAAGTCCTAAGTCCCATTATGTGAGATTCTAGTCTCACCTCTAGCACACTCACCCATGTAGTTTTCAAGAAATGCTTTAGTTTAAGCCATTCTCAGTTGGTTTTTTTTTTTTTTTTTTATCTTGCTGCACCTGAAAGCTTCCTAGATGACACAATCTGTGATATAGACCCTAAAGTCTCTATGTCACCTTCCCTACCAGCTGTCAGGATGTTGATCAACTCTGACAAGGTCATCTTTAAGTGAGCACTTTGGGACCCTTAGAGATGTTGTATAGATTCTTTAAAACATTTTAGAGGAAATTTTTATACTTACTAAATAACTTAGAGATTATTCAGCTCACCATGAAAGGCATAAAGGATTGACCAGTAGTCTTAGAAAAGTAACTAAAATCTGCTTATAGTCAAAGGCCCAACTGTAAGGAAGTTGGATGATTGGCAAGTTGTTCCTTGTATGTTTTCTGTCAAATATTTCAGGTTTGTATTAATATAAATTTCAATATATATTCATTGTGACATTAGCCTTGAGTAGAGCAAGCCTAGAAAGTGATACAACCACTTCACACAACATATTGAATCAAAAAGCAACAAGCTTCTTTCATTAGGTAATTCACATTAACCTCTTTCCTACCCAGGTTCTAAAGTACTCCATAAATAGACAAGAGGTAAGTGGAGCATGAAATACTATCTTTATTAGGAATACGGCTAAAATTAGAGAATAAGGATTTTAACTGTAAAAGAGGGCTTCCTTATACCAGACCCCATCGTCATACAGACATACCAATCCAGCCATAGACAGCTCTGAACCCAGACTATTTTTACAGCCTGCCCTTGTAAAACTCAGAGAAATGGGGCCAAATGCATGCTTTCTGTGAGCAGCTTATTCTCAAAGAGACTGGAACATGATACTCATGCTCACTTCCTTGTTCCAAACTCAATCAAGCAATCACACGATCAATCCACCAGGAGACAGAACACAGGAAGTTTAACCAGGAAATAATTAAGCTGTAACAGTGAAATACAATTGGCCCTCTGTACCCGCAGGTCCCACATCCCCGGGTTTAACAAACTGCAGATCGAATTGCAGTGTGTTGAATCTTCAGATGCAGAATCCTCAGTAAAACCCAGGGGTACCGAGGACAGACTGTATTACTCCATTTTATGTAAGAGATTTCAGTACCTGCAGATTTTGTATCCTCAGGGGGCTGGGGCGGGTTGGGGGAGTCTTTGTACAAATTCCTTGCTCAGGCAGAGGGATGACTGCACGTTAAGAGAACTCTCAACAGTCCCTTAAAGCTGAAGGAATGTACCCAAGGAAACACGGGCTTGGAAGAGGGTCCCCCTCTGACACTCATTCCTCTTTGGAGAAGGCACTGTTGCAGACGACCACCGGATCGGTGAGAAAGTTTGCTGGGTTGCCTGTACCAGAACTCATTTACAATCATCTGAAACAGGAAACGATCACCTGGAATACAGGCAAGCCAAGGCTGGTGGGTGGTCAGGCCAGGGACTGTGTGGTGGGGACAGGGGAATTGCTACAGCATGCAGCCAGAAGCTTATGGTGTCCCTCTTAAGACTGCAGCAAGGTGATCACCAAAACTCCTGGGCTGGGGCTGTGAGGTAGTTGAAGGGCTGTGTATTCTGAGTGTACAACAGGAGGAGGAACCTGGAGCTGGGAAGCAGCAAGTTGATGACTGGCTCAGTCAACCCCTTTGCCTACTCAGCTTTCATGTGAAACCATTCTGCACACATTTCAATGCCTGTACAACAAAAATAACTATTCTAGCAAGAAACAGCTAGCCTTCTGATAAGTGAAGCTCCTGTACTTCCCCCTAAATAAGACATGAAACCCCAACAGTCATTGATTCCACTGCTGCCTATATTCCTTACTCCTCACGTTGGGTCATGGTCTCACTGAATTAGTTAACTGTGAAGTTGACTTCCGCCAAGTTTTATACAAGTTAAAAACAGGAAGGACAAAGTTAGAGTCCATAAATATAAGACACACACATGTAACAAAACATGCAAAGCTACCACAGCCCTGGTTTCTGCAGTTGTTCACAAGGTTATAGTTGCTATCTATAGCTTCTGCTTCCCCCTACCTTGGTCTCATTTTCCTTGCCCACAGCCAGAACCCACAGCTCTAGATTCTTTACCAGGTGGAGTGATTCAATTCTTCCTTTCCAAAGGGTCTGACTCCTCAGTCAGCTTGCCTTTTTCTGGTTCCTGTCACTTTCAATTAATCCTGACTGTTGGCATGGGAGTACTTAGAGGAACATCAGAAAATCTCCTGAGTTCCCAGGTCCTCCTTGCTTCCATCACAATAGCAACCAGTTTCCCTTGGTAATTGGGATCATTACACCAACAGATTTACTTCCTGCTTTTCATCTGTTGGTTCAGTGGTATAAGGAGTGGACAATGGCCAAGTGGCAGACTGCGGTAGGCAGAATTCCAAGATGGATCCTACAATTCCCACGCCCTGGTGTAAACACTTGGCATAATTTCCTTTTAAGCAGTGTAGGTACCTGTAAATACAATATGATATCATCTCCAACATTATATATCAATATAGCAAAAGGAAATTTGCTGGTATAGTTAGGGTCCCTAATTGTTTGAATATGAGCTACAGTGAGTTTACCCTAGTCCAACTTAATCAGTCTTAAAAGCAGCTCAGTTCTGTTCTCCAGATACGTCATGTGCTACACCACAAAACAAGTCAGTAAATTGGAAAAGGCAGAAATCATATGTTAGGCTGAACCCCACCCCACCTCCAACCCCTCCACAAGCCTGCAAGTCTTATAGTTGCCCAACCACTAGACTGAAGAGCCTGGAATTGCAACAGAAAATCAATGACTTATTATAGAGGGGGACCTTACACATCCGAAGCACGTCCTGGACCAACACACCATCATGGGCGGCAGACAGAAAAAGCAGAGGTCTTCACTACTCGAGGAGAAGGCTCCCATTTATAGAGGGAAATGACATGTGATTGGCTCATCAATTACCAGGGAGACCAGCAGCTGGGGCAGGGGGCAAGTATGTTGGTAGTTAATTAAGCCCTGTCGTTAAGAGGATTAGCTAGGCATGGGAGTGAAGTGGGGCCTGTTTGAGCAGAGGATTGACAGCAAGAGAAGGCCTGATCATACACCCCACCTCTATAGATCCGGCACTACCCTTACAATCTTGGTTTACTCCTCTTCAGTGATATCCCTGGGGTCAGGTACTAGAGGTGCCAGCAGATACCATAAAAGAAATCCATAGCCTAAGAGGTGGACAAACTCTGGAAGCAGGCACCTAGTGAGTCAACTTCGCATTAAAGTGCAGAAGAGGGTGACAATGACATTTCTCTGTAGACCCAGCAAACAGTTAGTGAGCAGATTCCCTCTGCTCAGATTAGTGCGATGTAAGATGTTCAGCAGACACAATGCAGGGGAAGAGCACGACCAATAAGCAAAATAACAGCAGTAACAATTTTTTTTTTTTTTGCTTTTTGTTGTCTTAGGGTCGCACCCGCGGCATGTGGAGGTTCCCAGGCTAGGGGTCTAATCGGAGTTACAGCTCCAGCCTATGCCACAGCCACAGCAACGCCAGATCCAAGCCACATCTGCGACCTACACCACAGCTCATGGCAATGCCAGATCCCCAACCCACTGAGCGAGGCCAGGGATCGAATCCGCAACCTCATGGTTTCTAGTCGGATTCATTTCCGCTGAGTTACGATGGGAACTCCTGGTTTTTTTTTTTTTTGGCCTCAGTTCCGGCATGTGGAAGGTCCCGGGCTAGTGATCGAAGCTGTGCTGCGACCAAGAACTGAGCCACAGCTGTAGCAATGCCGAATCCTTAACCTGGTGCACCACACACTTGCCAGTAACAGCCTTCTGAGATAACACCACCCTGTCTGTGGGTTTTGCCCTGGCCTGCAGTACCATACCACCTGCCAGTCCTCAGCCCTTGGAGCCAGAGCCAAATACTGGAGAGGTGGTAGAAGAGACCATAAGGTTAATATGATGGTGCCTTTCTCCAGTAGAAGGTCTGGGTTAATTATTACCCTAGTTTTAAGTGGGGCTGTAGAGAAGACAGCTGAAATCTCCAAAGTCCCTTTCTAATCTTACTCCCCATGAGACTGCAAGCCCCAACCACCGGGGATCTACCTGCCAGTGCCAGGGCTATTAATATGTTCCCCTGCGGGTAGATGCTGTGTCAAGGGCAAAAGTGAGTTATGTCCTGACCTATAGTTGGCAGTTGAACTCAGATGGTGTTGACCAACTGCCTCTGGGCTAACAGGGACTAAGCACTAGGACGATTGCTTCTGGATGTGTCCACATGTTGAGAGAGAGTTTCCCATCTCAACTGTTGTTTAAGTAGTCCATTTATAGCCTGGCAGCAGTGGAATCATAAGGCAGATAGAAATGCCAGTGTATGTCATTTTTGAGGCCCATTCCTGAACTTTATGGCCAACAAGTACATCACTTGGGCACTACGGACGTCCATGGGGGTCCTGTATGTTGCACATAGCTGTTCTAGCCCCCCCAATAGTCATTTTTAGCATTGCTCTATAACTCAGGTTGGGCTTTTGAAATGTTTTCCACCTGTTGCAATGTGTCGTAGACTGCGTGTAGCTGTTGTTCCAACACAGGACTGAGCCACAACGGGAACTCCCAGAGGTAACCATTATTAATAGCTTCTTCCAAAATCATCCAGACATGTACCCCAATATTCACTGAGGCACTATGCACAATACCTGCTCTCTTCCATAGCTGGAACCAGAAGCCCAAGTGTACTCATTTTTTTACCATTGCCCCAGGTCCCAAACAAACCCTTCAAGGTCACTATGTCCAGTTCACAGTCCGTCCCTGAGTTAATATCCCTTACACCCGTGTCTGTAATTGTTTAGAGGTGGTACACTGGGGGTATGCTTGCATTTTGTCTGTATTTACCAGCCATCCCCAAGCAATCAGATGAACAAGGAGCCTGGGGCTGCTACATTTAAATTGTAAAGAAACTAAGGTTAATAGGATATCAACAACATAATGGAAGAAAAAGACATTGCTCTTGGTAGACAGTAGCATGAGGGTCCCACAAGTTAGCGGACAGGCCCCTTGGGATTAACCCTGCAACCTTCTGCCGCCCCCCCCCATTTCCTGACATTTCAGTGTTCCCAGGAGTTTCCTTGGCCTTCTGGTTGGCTTGACAATTGTTTGCCACAGACCTGCAAGCCTTGTGGTTGCCCAGCTTTGAGACAGAAGAACCTAGAGACATCAATGACTTATTGGACCGGGGAACTCACACATCCGAAGTAGGTCCTGGAGTGGCACCCTCACCATCGGTCGCAGACAGCAGGCAGAGGGCGAGGAGGGCGAGGAGGGCGAGGAGGGCGAGGAGGGCGAGGAGGGCGAGGAGGGCGAGGAGGGCGAGGAGGG
>PVHT020000230.1:3061330-3073832 GCA_004024745.2 Catagonus wagneri | reverse complement strand
GGTTTTTGAGCTTCTTCATCTTGTTTGTGGTTTTCTTTTTCTGTGGGTTTGGGGAGGCCACGCTGTAGACTTGGAAGGCTACTTCTAGGGAGGAGCTCCCCTTTGTATTTTTTGGTGGGGTTACTGTTTATTTTTGGTGTAGGAGTTTGACTATTTGATGTCTATTTCTTTGGAATGAGCAGGCTGTTATCTCAGTGGTACTCTGAGTGTTCTCTGTGAGAGTGTAGGAATGGCTAAGGTCGACCGTTGGTGCCTAGTCTCTATACTCTCAATTGCAGGAAGGTGGCGCTGTCCACTCCTAGTTGCCCAGCCCTGGGAAGTGGTCACGAGCTCTAGGCAGATCTACCAGGTGTCTTGAGCATTTGGCAATAGCAGCAGCAGGAAGTATGATTTCCCCCGGGAGTGAGAGCCATGGGAAACTAGTGTTTGATTGCAAAGTCCTCTTTGAAGTGATTGGAACCACAAGAGGTACCTGTCAGAGGCTGGCTCAGCAGGCTGGCAATTGTTCCGCCCTTCCGCTGATGCTTTCTCGTCAGTTGGGGCGGTTTCCTGACTCCAGCGGCTGGCACTGGCCCTGCTCCTCTGCAAAAGCTAGCTCTGTGTGGTCACGTACTGCTCTGCCCACCAGAGCTACCAACTTTGTAGGCTGACGCAGTCACCTAGGTCTGTGGACCGGCACAGGGCCCCGCCACCCCCGCTGATGCTGGCTGGCACAGGCACCTGGGTCCACGACCCGGCACAGTGCTCCACCCACGGGCTTCAAGGCACAGGCTCCGCCCCCGCTGCCGGAGCTGCAGCCTCCACTGGCTCCTCCCCACTTCCGCTCTCTTTGGCAGGGCACCGTCGCTCTGCCCTGCGTGCTAGTTCAAGTTGCTTCCTATGGCAGTCAGCCCCTCCTCCTCTCCTCCTCCCTAACAATGGAGGCTTGCCTCCCCTGTGGGACCAGACTTCCTCGGTTCCCTCAGTCCTGGTTTTGCTCTCCTCAAATAATAGAATATCGCTGTTCCTTGTCCTATTCCCACAACCGCCGCGGCCACCGACCTCTGCCCTCTAGCAGGGACTCACCTTAGGAACCTGTGTCTTAGCTCCCAGGCACCACCCGGCGCCTCAGGCTGTGGTGTCTGCGCTGGTATTCAGGTCATCTGTGTGAGTCTCTAACTCCAATTTTCCTATCTCAATCCGGCTGCTGCGTTTTTCTCAGGCTTTGATGTCCCTCTGGTTCCGCTGACTGTTGATCCCTTGATTGTTGTTTAGGTTTCTTCCCAGGAAACTTTTCTTTTTCACAGCTCCCTCCCTGGGGTGCTGGCTGCCATCCTGATTGCTTTTCTCTCTCTCA
Source organism: Catagonus wagneri (assembly GCA_004024745.2). NCBI lineage: Eukaryota > Metazoa > Chordata > Mammalia > Artiodactyla > Tayassuidae > Catagonus > Catagonus wagneri. The sequence goes on along the minus strand of PVHT020000230.1, from coordinate 3,072,496 downwards.
CCTTTTTTTCTTTTTTTTCTTCTGTTGTTCTACCGTTATTTCAAGGGTTTCTTGCAGTTTTTGGAGGTTTAAATTAATCAGCATTCAGATGATGATTTGTCCAAGTTGTTTTATATTTAGATGCGTTTTTTGATGTATTTGTGGGAGAGGGTGAGTGTGACCTCTTACTCTTCTGCCATCTTGCCGACCTCTCAGAAGCTTTTGATGAACTATAAATAAGCAACCAGTCTATCAAGGTCAGGTGTATAAAGAAGTAGGCAGCATTTTAACAGGATGCTTTCTAAGAAATCACATGTGGAAATAAAACTGGCCACCAGTCACCTAATTATGGAAGCAATATGGAAATTCTACCACACAGAAATCAAATCAAGACCATATCAAATACTTTTCTAGATAATAGAGCAGACATTAAAGAACTGAGATGAGGGGCAGGGCTAAGACACAGATTACTACTTGGAACCTGAGAGTTTTATGAAAATAAAATCTCTTCCATTTGCCTGGTAGTAGCAGTGGTAAATGTCAAGGAATAACATGTGGTGGATATGGAACCATGTGCAGAGTTGATCAACAAAAGAAGAGAGAGGCTTAGAAATTGCCCAACTCCCGCTCTATGTCATCCCAGTGGACTTGCCAGTTACTTTGGAAGCAAACACTATCAAAGTGACTGAATCATCAGTCCAAATACATTGCCAGACAGGCTATTTTGACTAATTTTCTCCCCTAAATATTGCAGAAAATTTTTAAATGGTCACTACAGGGGTTCCCGTTGCGGCTCAGTGGGTTAAGGATCTGGTGTTGCTGCAAGCTGTGACACAGCTTGCAGATGTGGCTCAGATCCCGTGCTGCTATGGCTGTGGCACAGGCTGGCAGCTGCAGCTCTGATTTGACCCTAGCCTGGGATCCTCCACATGCTGCAGGTACAACCATAAAAAGACACACACACACACACAAGCAACTGTAGTACCTCTCTGGTCTATTCTAGTTCCCTTAACCAACAAATTTTAATTTGGGCCTGCTATGCAGAATAAAGACAAATACCTATTTATTTCCCACCTGAAGTTAATGCTTTTTTTTTTTCTTCTTTTCTCCCCCCAGCCCCCCCACTGCAACTGGGACATTTAGAAGTTCCCAGGCCATGGATCGAATCCTTGCCACAGCAGCAACGCAAGCCACTGCAGTGACAACACCAGATCCTTAACCCATTGTGAAACAAGAGAACTCCACCTGTAGATAATTCCTACTGTGCAGTAATTTCTTTTTTTTTTTGTCCTTTTTTTTTTTTTTGCCTTATCTACGGCCGCACCCGTGGCATATGGAGGTTCCCAGGGTCTAACAGGAGCTGTAGCTGCCGGCCTTCGCCACAGCCACCGCAACGCGGGATCCGAGCCGCGTCTGCGACCTACACCACAGCTCACAGCAACGCCAGATCCTTAACCCACTGAGCAAGGCCAGGGATCGAACCCACAACCTCATGGTTCCTAGTCGGATTCGTTAACCACTGAGCCACCATGGGAGCTCCATGTGCAGTAATTTCTTGGATACTTCTTTCCACCTTTATGTCTGAAGCCACAGCAGAATTTCTTAGACTAGTCTGAATTCACTTTAGGATAAGATTGTAATGTTGCTTACTGCCCAACACAGACAATTATGCTCCCCCTTTTTGTTTCCATTTAAAAAAAAAGATTATTTTAGATATTATCAGGGTTAAAATAATATGGTGATTTATTTATCTCAGGAATATCTTTATAAAATTAATTCTGAAATGTTATAAATGTTTCTCATTAATGCTAAAAGTCACATGGTATCCATTCCTGTCCTTTAGTAAAAATAAAATAAAATCTCACCTAACTTTACCACTCAACTATGAAAACCCTTAATTTTACTTCAACTTTGAAATAATTCTGACTTTACTTACCGCAATTTTTCCAAGATCTATGCCATAATTCAGTGAACTCCATGAACACTGCTTGTAGTTGGGGGTCCAGGACTCTTCAAAGATTTCCCTCAGGCATTCCCCCTTTTCTCCTTTGAATCCATCCCGACCAGGGATCCCGGGGGTACCCGGAATGCCATTGGCTCCAGGGTTCCCATCTCGCCCAGGCACCCCTGCAGGCCCTTGTAAGCACATTCCATTATACTGCAGAGGGGAAAAAAAGGAGGAAAAAATCTCACTGCTTAAGATTCAAAGACTCGATCTGATTAGAACCGCATTTATTTTGAGCCCTTGAAGTTAAGAATCCATTCATGTCACTTGCCTATGTGGCAGATGAGGTATTATAAAGAACTGAGCTTTTTTTGGAGTTCAGGTCGTGGCTCAGCAGTTAACGAATCTGACTAGGAACCATGAGGTTGCAGGTTCAATCCCTGGCCTCGCTCAGTGGGTTAAGGATCGGGCGTTGCCGTGATCTGTGGTGTAGGTTGCAGATGCGGCTGGGATCCCGCATTGCTGTGGCTGTGGCGTAGGCTGGTGGTTACAGCTGGGAACTGCATATGCCGCGACAGCGGCCCTAGAAAAGGCAAAAAGACAAAGGAAAAAAAAAAAAAGAACAGAGTTTTAAAGTTATTTTTATTTTTTTAGGGGCTGCACCTGCAGCATATGGAAGTTCCCAGGCTACAGGTCCAATTGGAGCTGCAGCTGCCAGCCTATGCCCCAGCCACGCAGGATCCAAGCCACGTCTGTGACCTATGCCACAGCTTGCGGCAATGCTAGATCCTTAACCCACTGAGTGAGGACAGAGGTCGAGAACCGGCATTCCCATAGATACTAGCTGGGTTCTTTACCCGCTGAGCCACAACTGGAACTCCTAAAGTTATTTTTTAAATATTGGGATTTCTTTCCACCTTATTTTATTGCACAGGTTTTACACATACACACACATCAAAGAAGAGAAAATGTTTTCATGTGCTAAAAACTGCATATGTCAGCCACGATCATTCTTATTATTCCCCCAAGACCATGAGGGGCAATGAGCCAGGGCAAGAGTGTCCACTCCCTTGGAGGAAACTTACCAGGGACTAGACCTGGGGAAGAGAGAATTAGCAAACCTGCCAGCTAACACACGTAAGCAATGCAGCTGCATCAGTGGTAAAGTTGGATCTCCATCTGTCTAATTCCCGTGTCTATCCCTGAACGGGCCCATTTTTGAGACCCTTCAAACCCAATACTCTTAAATTTTTTCCTTAACAATTCCTCTTTGTGTAAACTGTCTAATACTATCATTCTGCATACTGTCCAGTGAGAACAACAACAAAACCACCCAAGGGTCCTTATATATTAAAATAACTTCAAAGCTTATTTTTTAATTTTATCATCTAGGATTGGATATGGTCATGTTATAAAATCCAGTTATGATATTGCCTAGCAAAGATCCTTATGTACCTAACGTTTGCCAGTCAATCTTCTCACATCATCAATGTATCTTTATTTTGCCAAATATTTTTGTGACTTTGACCACTGCCATTTTCCTAACTTAAAAAAAAGACACTTATTTGCTGTCCAAGAAACAGTAAGAATGTATTTAACAAAATCATAAAAGCATTCAAAGACATACTAAAGTATAAAACATTCTAAAACAGTTTGTTTTATTTTATACTTAATTTTTATTTTAGTAGATATTCTTTAATTTTCTTTTAGTGATTTAAATTTCATAGACGTACTCAATTTTTCATTAGTAGATAGGCTACTTTGACTAGCAGATACATGCAATGTTTGAATGCAGATTTCAAGTGGGAAGGGAGAAAGAAAAAGTTCTTCTGGTATTCTTTGATCCCCTCCCCCGAATTATTCCACTCAGAGCAAATGTTACACAAAGTTTTATTTTTCTATATATGAGCAGTTCTCAACCAGGAACAATTTTATCCCCCACTTGGCAATGTCTAGGGACATTTTTGGTTGTCACGACTTGGAAGGAAGGACTTGCTATTGGCCACCTAGTGGGTAGACATCACGGATGCTTCTAAGCACACTAGATGCACAGCACGTCCCCACAACAAAGAATTATCTAGCACCAAATGTCAAGAATGCTGTGCTTCAGGAGTTCCCTTCGTGGCTCAGTGGTTAACGAATCCGACTAGGAACCATAAGGTTGCGCGTTCGATCCCTGGCCTTGCTCAGTGGGTTAAGGATCCGGCATTGCCGTGAGCTGTGGTGTAGGTTGCAGATGTGGCTCGGATCCCGCGTTGCTGTGGCTGCGGTGAAGGCCGGTGGCTACAGCTCCTGTTAGACCCCTAGCCTGGGAAACTCCATATGCCGCGGGTGTGGCCCTAGATAAGGCAGAAAGACCAAAAAATAAATAAATAAATACATAAAGAATGCTATGCTTCGGATTTTTTTGTTTGTTTGTTTTTGCTTTTTTTTTTTTTTTAGGGCCACAGCCCCGGCACATGGAAGTTCCCAGGCTAGGGGTCCAACCGGAGATGCAGCTGCCAGCCACAGCAACACAGGATCTGAGTCACGTCTGTGACCTATATCACAGCCCACAGCAACGCTGGATCCCTGACCCACTGAGCAAGACCAGGGATTTAACACACATCCTAATGAATACTAGTTGGATTCGTTTCTGCTGAGCCACAACAGGAACTCCTTATGCTTGAGAATTTTTATTCACCTTTCTATCTAAAAACTGCACTTCAGAGACCACACAATTTTACTGAATTCGGCTCCACAAATATTACATAAGTCTTCTTTCACTTTGAAATGCTAACCCAGCACATGATTAGCATCAGGCAGGGGTTCTATAAACATCTGCAGGATGAATCCCTGTTTTTTTCACTGGCCACCAGGGGGCAGAGCTTGCTGGACGCTTGAAAGGAGGGCTTTGAAAGATCTGTACAAAGAAGCTGCTTTATAGAATCTGTTGAAGCCTTAAAGACTGTGTAGATTCTTTCCCCCCTCAGCAAAACCAAATCCAATCCACAGGATGCACCTGAGCCCGGCTGCACAATAAACTTTTCCAAGTCGGGCTAGAGTTTGTGGGAAACCACAGGTACTGTAAATCCTTGGAGGGAAAGCAAAAAATTGCTGGCTTTACAGGGAAAAGGGGTATTTTGTGTACCATAGCTACATATTCATAAAATGCAGACTGCACATGAACCACATTCATTTGGTACAGTTTTAAACAATTTAGACACTCAAAATAGAACTGTAGCCCTGAACACATGGTCTCCCACGTGGAGCAAAATTACATAGCACATCAGCAAAAAGTGCAGTATGAAATGGCAGGAGTTTTATTTTCCAGAGCTTTTGAATCTGGCCTAGAACTAGTTGCCAGGGAGCTTGGTTTATTAGCTTAGTTTACAATGGCAGCTTAATAAATTTGAAACTTAAAAAAAAAAATTGAAACATGCCCCCTCTTATGTCCTGCAATGCCCATAACCTGCATTTGTCTGCAAATAAGATTGGAGTAAGGATTGAAGTTTATTATATGCCAAAGGAATATGGCAGTTTTGAAAGGATCACGCCTGCTACCAAACAGAGAACTGCTCTGCCCTCCACTGGGCTTGTTGATTTTAGAAGGAAAAGAACTTTAAGCAAATAGACCCTCCCACAGACATGCCTCTCAAAAAGCAGTTGGGTTATCTTATTTGTTTCTCTCTTAGTTTGATGGTGATGCTCCTACCTGGTGGCCACAGGCTGAAGACACGGGGTGTATGGGAGGACCGACTGCCCCTCTGGCTAAACAGAGCAATGAAATGGGTCCTTGGAGGGTTAGTGCTGGGCCCCTTCGTTTGACCCTCTGAACCGTTCCTGGCCCAGCTGCGGTCGTCCAACAAAGTAAATTGCAGCCCATACTCCCTAGGAAGATGACCCAACATGACTCACTGTCGTCAAGTTACAGAGTTGGACGGACGCTGAGTGAGGGTGGTTATTCTCTCCAGCTGGCAGACGTGGCCACCAGCCCCAACAAAGGACACGTTGCACGTCCCCGGCTCAGGCCCACCCAGGGGATCAGCGGGTCCAGGGTCTCCCTGGCAGCTCCCCTGGCCCACGTTCTAACCAACCCAAGCTCTTCATTCCAATCCCACGGTCGCCCTAACCCTCTTTATCCTCTCGGGGTCAGGGGTGCGGTGGTCTCAGAGGCCAGAAATTACTGGGCGAATTCCCGTACTTTAAGGCGTCCCACCCGGCCCACGGCGCGACTCTGGTCCACGATGGCCGGCTCATCTCGGCCCCCCTGCGAGTTCCAGGATTTCACTACCCGCATTGCCCAGGTCCTTCCCTACAGGCAGACTCAGACAAAGCGGGTCCCGCCTCCAACCCCCGTGCAAGCAAAACGCCCAGCAGTGCGGAAACCCGGTCCCCATCCCGCCGCTCTGCCCCTCCACCAGACTCACCAGGTCCACCACCTCCCTCTGCCGGAGCAGCGCCTTTTGCTTCCCCTTGGGGGTCTCGGAGGCGCTCGACGGCTCCCGCGGCTGCAGCAGCAGGAGCAGCAGGAAGCCGAGGAGCCGCTGCGGGCAGGCGGCGGGGCCCTGGGGGCGCATGGCTCGCGGCGGCCCCGGACGCGCGGAGCCGGAGAGGAGGAGGAGGAGACCCGAGAGCCGGAACGTGATCACAGTCTGGCCCCGCAGCGCTCAGAGGCCGCCGCCGGCTGCATCAATGAGCCTTTCACTCGCCCGCTTCCCTCTCTCCCCATCTCCCTCCCGCCCAGCGACACCGGAGTTTCCATCCCGTAATAGGTCGGAGCCCCCACCCGGAGCCCGACGTGGGGCGGGCCGACAGCCGGGCCCGCCCCCTCCCAGGGCAGCTCAGCTCGCACGGACCCTCGCGGGCAGCGCCTTCCTCGTTGATGGGCCGCCTGCGGAGCCCGGGCTCAGCGAACCACAGGTGGAGGCTTCGAGGACAGGGTGGAGACCGCGCCGCCTAAGTGAACACTGTGGAGGCACGTGCCTTCACCTGGGTCCAAGAATACCTGAGTCAGATCCCTGGCACCTTGGGGGAATTAGGTGGGGTGGGAAGGAACCATAGATATCATGTTCTTCCAGGGGGCCATGCACCAAATAATTAAAAACCCATGCTTTATAACAAGCGCCAACACTTACTAAGCTCCAGGAACCATGCAGAGTTTTACACATACTCCTTGTCCTCTTGGAAATCCTGTGGGAGCTGATACCTCCTCTGCTGGCCCCATTCACAGACGGGGAAACTGAGGTTCAGGGAGGTTAAGCAACATTCGGTGGTAGAAGTCCACCTCTGAGCAATCACTCTTGATCTCTGCCTGCTAATTATCTTTTTCTAACTCCCTCGGTCCTCCTCTATCTATTCTGGAAGAACATATCCACAGGGAACCAGGCCACCCGCCAGCTAGGGTCAGGCTGGAGCTTCCTTATTCACCACTGGCTGAAATCAGGCAGGACAGAAGTCTTGCCACCTGCAGCAACATGGCGGTTGCTGACAGAACAGCACTGCTGCTGAAGTCAAATTCAACTCAGCAGTTTCTCTTTTCAGGCCTAGCCAGGTTCTGCAAGGTTATTTGGCCCAACAAATGGATATCAAAGAGAAGGAAGAGTTTGGAAGGGGAGCAGTTCAGGTCAGTTCTAGGAATGCTCACTGCTGGGCCAGTCCCTAACTACAGGTAAATTCCATTCCTGCGGGTCAGAAGAAGCAAATATCCAAATGAGTTCTAAAGCCGGGACCGGCTGCATAATATGTGGCACCCAGAGTGAAAAAAAAATGCAGGATCCTTTGTTAAAACATTTAAGGATTTCAAGACGGTGTTAACAGAGGAGTACACCAAGCTTGGGACCCTTCCAAGTGCAGCCACACAAGTTGCTCAGCCTTGAAACCTGCTCTGTCTAAAGCTGAACAAAGTCTCAGCTGATGCCCTTATGCGGCCAAACCAGTGTGGTGGCGGCATTTTACAGACTGGAGAGGAGAGGACACCACCAGAGTCTGTCTTCTATCCAAACACAATTCTTGCTGATGTTATTGCTGCTGCTGCTGCTACCACACGGTTTCCTCAGATGGTCCCTCTCTGTGTAAATCTGGGGTCGAGATTGGAGTTTCAGCAGTTAGCTAATCCTATATTAACATCCATGCTTTTTTTTTCTTTTTTAGGGCCATATCTGTGGCATATGGAAGTTCCCAGCCTAGGGGTCGAACTGGAGCTGCAGCTGCTGGCCTATGCCATAGCCACAGTCACCCCAGACCTGAGCTACATCTGTGACCTACACCACAGCTCACGGCAACAATGGATCCTTAGCCCACTGAGCGAGGCCAGGGATCGAACTCTCGTCCTCATGGACACTAGTCAGGTTCTTAACCTGCTCAGCCACAATGGGAACTCTGATCCATGAATTTTTAAACTACACATTCACAGAGTTAAATTATACTTATAAGTAAACCAGATATCATTATCTCTATTTCAAAGATAATATATAATAACGTATAAGTACTTTACAGCATACAGAGGGCTTTCACACGCCCTCTCTCCCAGACCCTAAAATTATCATAAAAGTACTCCCCTTTGGGTTTGATTAACTTTGCTGTCTCTATGCTTATTTCTGTACCTCTGTGGGTTTGCAAAGTCATTTATCTACCACCTCTGGAATTTGAGTTTTCTTGGTTTAAAACTTAAACACATTCTACCGTTACAGATTTTAATTCTAGCTGGGGATTATGGATTAGTTTAGAGTCCTAGGTGATATTTCCAGAGTGATCTTTCCCAAAGAAGATTTCCACATGTTCTACATATTTTCTGTTCAAATACTTAACTTTTTTCCCAGTTGAATTATTAATGCATTTCTTATCTGTCATAAAAACCCCTTCAAGAGTGACGTCTTAGAACATTTAATCTTCCCACTTAGCAACATAGTATAACTCCCCATTTTCCCAAATCCTCTTTTATGCATAGGTAACATTTTTCTTTATATAGGTCTCATATTTTCCTTTTTGTGACTATACGTATTTTTCTGTTGGAATCTACACCTTCTCACTGGTTGTATTATTGTCATTACTGCCTAACAAATTGCTACAATCTCAGTGACTTAACACAACACAGATTTATTACTTCACAGTTTTGTGGGTCAGGAATCCAGCGCAGGTTAGCATCACACAAAGCCAAGGTGTCACCCAGGTGAGACCTCATCCGGAAGCTTGACTGGAGAGAGGTGCCCTTCCAAGCTTCCTTGGGTTATTGGCAAAATTCATTTCCTTGTGGTTGTAGGTGTGACGCCTCTGCTTCCTTGCTGCCTGTTATCTGGGGACCAGTCTCAGCTAAGTGAAGCCACCATCAGGTCTATGCCATATGCCCTTCTTCCACAGGTCCTTTGTCACTCTAGGGAGTCCCTTTTAGGGTCTCACACAATTACAATTAAGTCAGGCTCACCCAGGGTAATCTCCCTTTTGAGTAAGTCAAAGTAAGCTGATTAGGGAACTTAATTTCACCTGCAAAATCCCTTCTGCCATATAAAGTAACATAATCATGAGAGTGACATCCATCATATTCACACTTTCCTCCACACTTGAAGGGAGGGGAATATATACCAGAGGACAGAAATCTTAGTGGTCGTCTCAGAGTTCCGTCTACCACATGTATCAACTGGCTATAGCTGGAAAATTTTGATTTTTATCACATAAAAAAATAACCATTCTGGCAGATGGCAAGAAGATCAAGGTGGCCGAAAAAAGTATTCTAACACACTAGTGGTCAGAGTCAGACAACAGAGTTCCATATTTCTTTCATAGGAAAGCAAATACAGGAAGTTCTCAAGTTTTAAATTGTTAGGCATTCACGTATCTCTCTATCGCCCTTTGAATGACAGGTGTATCTTTGATGATTCACGTGAAGATAAACACGTCCAAGCATCATATATAATCATTTCCTACCCGTGAAAATTTTGTTTCAGCAGCATTTCTATCTTTGTAAACAGTATTTGTGCCATTATTTGACAATTTTTTGGTATTTATTCTTATTTTCTAAAAAGGAACAGAAAAAAGAAATGAAAATTAGTGATATTAGTGATAAGAGCTCATAAATTTAGTATAGCAGAAATATAAAAATAAATGGGCTGAAACTGCCAATTTTTTTAGAATCAATGGGACACATTGCAATTAAGGTAGAAGAACTTACGTATCAGTCAAGATCTAGTCAGAGTCACATAAACCACACTAGCTATTTCAACCAGAGGAGGTTTAATACAGGAGACTTGGCACCCAGATGTTGGGAAGCCAGGATGCTGAGGTAAACCAGACAGCTGCTGAAGGAAGCAGCTATCACCCCTAGGGCTGGAATCCCAAAGAGAAGAACTAGAGCTTGGAGGAAGTCCCATCCTCATCTCAGGGGGACACAGGTGGTTCCTAGAGTTCCTGTCGGACCACCAAGTGCACAGCATTTGGACCACCCAGAGGGTCCTGGGCACCTGGTGCTGGTACCTCTAAGGGAGGTGTCAGCTAAGAGAAGCTGGAAGCTAAAAATGTAGTTACACCCTCTTACTTGCTAGGTACTTTTACCTGGTACTTAGCAAGTGCTCGATATACATTAGCTATTATTATTAGTAGTATTTTGTCTTTTTGCCTTATCTAGGGCTGCACCCGCGGCATATGGAGGTTCCCAGGCTAGGGGTCTAACAGTAGCTGTAGCTGCCATCCTTTGCCACAGCCACAGCAATGCGGGATCCAAGCTGCGTCTGCGACCTACACCACAGCTCACGGCAACTCCGTATCCTTAACCCACTGAGCAAGGCCAGGGATCGAACCCGCAACCTCATGGTTCCTAGCTGGATTCGTTAACCACTGAGCCATGACGGGAACTCCTAGCTATTATTATTTTTAAGATAAAAGTAAAGTAGGGGATTCTGTATAAAATTAAAGGAAGCCATGATTTAATAGATGACACTTAACCTACACATAAGTTCTATCATTCAGGATCCAGTTACAAAACAGAAACTATTCCGAGTATTTATTTATTTATTTATTATTTTTTTATTTTTTTTTCCTCTTAATGGATTTTATTTCAATTATAGGTGTACATAAATCATCACAAGTCAATTTTACAGATTTTGTATCCCAAACCCCCAGTGCATCCCCCCACCCCCCCAGATTGTCTTATTTGAAAAACCAAGGTTTTCCAAAGTCTGTGAGTCATTGTCTGCTCTGTAAGAAGGTTCACTGTGTCTTTTAGTTTCCACATGTAAGCGGTATCATTGGGTGTTGCTGTCTAATTGTCT